>VZSZ01002903.1:47290-59848 GCA_013398815.1 Ibidorhyncha struthersii | reverse complement strand
TAAATCAAAAGCTTATTCCTCTAATCATTGAGATGGTCTTTATGAGTCGTAAGAGGACAACGCCCCCGATAACACCAGCCCCCCCTCCACACACCTGGTTTTGACAACAGTAATTACATTCCTGGGAATAGAGAGAAAGTAATTAATAGCCTTTTGTGGTTTTACTATTTTAATGCAGTCTTTTCATTTTGCAGTAACTCTATGGTAACATGCTGTGGGCTGTTAGACCTTGTTAAATTAAACAAAATAGACTCTCTTTAAGAATGCTATTCTTTGGCTGCCAGCTATTCAAAACTGAATTGAAACTACCTGCATTATAATACGAGCTGTAAGATCTTTCTGACGTTGAAATCCAATCCCTCCTGATCTCTGCTTGTGCTGTCTTAGCCTAAAAGGCGCTGGGTGCCCTTGATAAAGTTTTCTATTTTGTGATAATGCTCCCAGATGTAATGAGACAGAACAATAGATACAAAGGGAGATCAGCAGAAAATGACAACAAAAGGGAGATAGAACGCAAGCTTCAGAGATAAGGCAAAAGTACTGATCTTACAAAGGACATGTAGGTGTATGTAGAGAAATTCTCCCACTCTTTAATTGTACATAAGCCTTATTGTGAATCGGGTTTTGCACAGCTCCCTCGATCATGCCGGCCGGGGGAAGCGTTGACAAAGTTTCTTACCATGTGCGGAAGGCGGATATTGGCAAGACTTTGGATTAGAGCCTGGCTCAACCCTGAGAGCTCCAGGAACAGGGCTTCGTTTTGCTCCTCTATGATTTTGTTTTCCTCCTCAATGTTCTTCAGGTTCTTCTCCATGGTGGAGATCTGCAGAGCAAGGAGCAGGTTACCAACCCTCCCGTGACGGCACCCACCACCCCCCAGGCAGGGGGCACCCAGCCCTGGGTCTGGACACACGTCCCAGCACACAAACCTGCGACTGCAGTTTCACCATGGCCGCTTCCATCTCCGAGTTGGACTCGTTCAGCTCACTGATCTCCTTGTTCAGCTGCTTGATCTCCTCATCGTTCTCCAGAACTGCAGGGGGGAAGGTCGTGGTCAATCAGCAGACGCTCGCGGGAAAAGCAAAAACGTTGGGCTTTCTGCTGCGCCCATCCTGTCACGTAGACATCACCACTCACAAAGTCCTCGCCTTTGTTTTTACCTCCTTTAAACGGGATGCACATCTCACCTATTTATTTATTTTTTAATTTTTTTTAGTAATTTTTTTAGCATCGTGGGTCAATGCTACTTTATAGGTCAATATGTAAATGCAGAAGCCAACGGCAGCATAGGGTGGGAGTCCGGCACATCCCCGCAGCCTGCAAGGTTGATTGCCCTGAAAACTCAGGTCATTCCCTCCGGTCCCGAGTTTGGGAAGATGCCATTTAAAAAACTAATGCATGTCTTGATTAGAAATTACAAGGTTCATAAAATAAAGTAATATTTCTAGGAGAGTGCAGATATTTATAGGTTCCACACTATGTAAGTATTCAAGTTAAATGCCTGAACCTTGTCAAATACCACAGAAACCTCAGTAATAGCACTGGCAATGCAAAGTGCCATCGCTAACAAAATTCCAGATCCAGAAATATCTCAGGATTAAAAGCCCTGAATAGGTGAAAATCGCTGAACGACTGCAAGGGATTTGTAAAAATGCCAGTGAATATTTGAAAAAAAATAAAACAAAACAAAAAACAACCCAAACCTAAACTCAATTTCAGCATTAATGTTTTTTTTTTTCCTGGAATTTCACTACGGAAACGCCTTCTTTACCGTTTCACCTACTCCCTCACAGTGTGTCACTCAGGGAGCAGTGCCAGTACCATGCCACCGCTAATACCCAGGAACCCCAAAAAATGGGTGTTCATAGCACATGATATCCTTGCAAATCTGGGACCAGATTTCAGTTGTCGAAACCTCCCCAGTCTGCAAAGAAAAAAAGATGTACGGGCTCAATATCCTGCCACACCTGCAAGGCAAAAGGAGTGAAAATCTTTACCGTCGCTGGTCTTGAACTTTGTGTTGAGAATTTCATCCCCTGAGAGTTTTCCTTTCTTCCCCGCAAAAGTAGCTCTTGGACACCCTGACAAACTGAAAAGCAAGTAAAAATGGATTTCATAAACTCTAGATATTTATAGGTGCTTATGTTTCCAACAAGAGCGCGTACCATTTGGTAGAGTTCATGCTGCGAGACAGTTCTTCTAAAAGCTTTTTATGGTACAGAGGAAATTGCTTTATGAATAATGCCACAAAGCTCCCCATTTATAAAGCGAGAGCAATTTTCTCTGAGCAAAGATTAAAAAACACATTGTTTCCTAAAAGAAAGGGCATGACAGGTGAGGAAGGTGAGACGAGTCTGGCTGGCTTGGGCATCACATCCCTGTTTTGGGCGCCGAAGTCCTGTTCTGACTTGGTCATGGAAAGACTTTTCATGATTTTGCCCAATCCACATCTCACCATTGCAATATTGAAACAACTACGTTGTTTTCTTCCGTGCAGAAAACTCCAACCTTGGAGCAACCTGACTGAGGTCGGCATGAAAAGCACCAGCTATTGAGCCTTGCACGAAGAGCTGAACGGTGCTCAAGCAACATCTACGGGCAGGTAGGTTAGTCCACAGCAATGTTGTCACGCTCATGATGATTTCAACCCTGCGATTTACCTTCTGTGAGTGAGGAAGCTCCCATTGGCGTGGCCGGAGCCGTCGCAGCCCGGGGTTGGGCAGGTTGGGCCTTCGTTCTTCAATGACTTCCAGGAGAACGAGGAGCCGTTGAGCGATCCTTCCTTCTGCCTGCGGGCTGCGAGAGGGCACCCTGATGCGCTCCGGTGTGAGGCGTATTTACCGCTGATGTGCCCAAGCCCAACGCAACCAGGAACCGGACACCTGGGCACAGGGAATTACCAAAAATTACAACATGGAAATGAAGAGGGATATAAGGAAATAAAGGATAAGCAGGAATGAGGAAGCCTGGGAAGCGAGCGCTTGCATTTGGGGATCTCATCTGGATCTTATGTGGAAGATGCTTTGTTGATGGAGAGGGCAGATGGGAGATGAAGGGCTGCAACTGCCCCTTCAAAAGAGCCAAAGAGAACCAAGGTAAACCCCGCAAGAGGGAAAGGCTGTGGAGGTCACATCGCACTCACACTTGCAGCAAAAGCAGGTCCCAGTGGTGTCCAGAACTCTGTGTTTGGTGCCTCACCACGGGCAAAGACGGCAGGTTGGGCTGCCTGACTTTGCATCCCGACGTGAACCAAGGCTGACATGTTCGCACCCAACCACCACGCGTTTACAGCCAGCTCTGCCCAGCGTTACTGCTGAGGTCATCAACTTCATCACCCTACACTAGCATGGTCAACGCGATCTAGGAGCACTCTCTGCGCCCATGGGGACACAACCCTTCCCTGTCAACCAGTCCCTGACCCGGGAGCCGGTCAGGCTGCAAACTGTGCGCCAAGAAGCTGAAACCTTCTCTTGCAAGGAGGGCACCCGAGTGCTTTCTGAGCCCATACCCCATCAGACAGGATAAATAAACCCTGGGGCACTGCTTGCCTCCTCCCCCTCCTCCTGCTCCTCCTCCTCCTCCCTGTTTCACATCCCGCGGCTACCGAGAGATCAACCTGCGCTCGCAAAGGGGATAAAAGTGGGAATTACCATCAGGGCGGCTCAGGAGCCCTCCCCCCCCCCCCGCCTCCCCGGCCGGTNTCCCCCCCCCCGTGCTTCTGCCGCCGTTTATGGACGGTTAAAGCACACAGGAGCTGCGAGGGGCGTCGCGGAAGCGCTGACACGACTTGTGCTAATTGCCAGGAGGATGAGGGCCTCTGAAGGCACCTCTCTCCCCACCGCTCGCAAACTCCCCACCTAATGGACTACTCACTAAATTCAGCGGTTCGGCAGAGCCCCGTCTATCTATTAAGGTTTCTGCTGTGGTTTGCGTTTGTTTAAAGATGCCAGCCAATTATAAATACAGTTAAAAGTTTATTACTCAAGGGAGGTTGCTCTAAAAAGAGGGGAGGGGGAAATAGGTAAGAAATGGCAAAAATGACCCCCGTGTCGTCGGTTTGAAAGCAGTTAGGGACTTTGAGTTTCCCCGGCAAAATATCCGCTGAGCTGCTCCTGAAAATCGCAAGCTGCGTTTCACCGCAGAAATCATTACTCTGATTGTTTATATTTCGTACGAAAGGGAGATGACAGCAGAAGGGGGGAGCTGTACACCCAGCCTTTTCCCGAGATAATTTGAAAAATGCTGATCTCGATTTTAATCAGCTGCAAATGCAGCACAATTCACTTATAATATCCCTGCCAGCAGGATCCTCAGTAAATTCATAACATCATTGCTTTTATATGATCACGAGCAAATTACTGAATCCTCAGGAGGAAAAGGAGAGGGGGGGGAAAGAGCAAGAGAGAGAAAGAGACAAACCCCAGCATTTAGTATGCAGCCGTTACGGCCCAACCATTACATATTTTACGCTGTTAATTTAACTTTCATTACATTTTCATTGTTAAAAAATAAACTGGAGCCTTATTGTGCAAAACAGCCGGCTTGGACATTTTTTAAATTTTTTTTTTTTAATTATTTTTATTTAACGGAAGCACCAGTAGCTTTTGATCAATTAGGCAGCCACGGATGCTTCCGTTTTGTGCCAGGGCCGAGCTGAAGGTTGAGGTGATCTGTTCAATCACGTCTGTAGCAAATTACTTGAGGGATGAACAGCAAAAACAACAGGGACTAAATGACTTTCTCCTCGGTGGCGATGTGCAAAACTCGGCCGGGTTCCAAGTGGCGTTCGGTGCAGACGGGGGATGGATTTAGAGCCAAAGCTCCTTAATGCAAAAACCCGCACCGGGCGCACCTTGCTGCGGGAACCAGAACACGAGATTTCTGAGGGCTGGGGGACGGCAGCGGCCAAGGGACCGCCGCACCGTGGTGTTTTGTGCATCTTGGAGGAGCTTCTGCTCCTCCTTGGGCGTACTGGAGGAGCGGAGGTTGCTGCCGGTGCCATGGAACGTTGGGGAACGCCTTCACATCCTCGTGCCGCAGAGACCCCCGCAGCCCGGCCGGCGCTGCCTGCGCCCTGCCCGCGGTCCTGCTGCCGACGGAGCAGCAGAGCCACAAGCAGCCTCCAAGGCCAGTCTGGGGGTGGACGGCGTCAGATGGTCAGCTTTATCTCTTTTCTAGGAGTCAGAAAATCCTGGCTCTGGTGATGCTTCAACCCCCATTTCTTGCCATTTTAGCTTCCCAGCGTTTGCACCTTTAAGACGCGTCCTGGTTTCAGCTGGGAAAGAGTTAATTTTCTTTCTGGTGATTGCTGTGAAAGGGATGTCAACAATACCTATTGTTTTTAGTTGTTGCTAAGTGATTTTTACACTATTCAAGGACTTTTTTCAGCTTCCCATAGAAGCACAGACAGAAGGGTGGAATGGCCAAAGGAATATTCCATACCATAGACATCACGCTCGGTATATAAATGGGGGTTAGCCTGGGGGGGAATCCACGATCACTGCTCAGGACAGCGCCAATTCACTGGGCAGTGAGAGTGACCCCTGTCATTATTATCAATGTTATTTTTCCTTTTCTGTTATTGTTTCTATTTCTTTTTTCTTTCCCCTTCCCTTCACCCTTCCTGGCGGGGGGCGGGGGGAGGAGGATGACCAAGCAGCTGCGTGGTTCTAGTTGCCAGCAGGTGTTAAACCACGACAGGGTGGACTAGGAGAGCCCCAACCCCTGGTGAGGATGCCAGCGGGGACCGTTGTTCCGCTGGGGACACCCTGACAGCTCGTCCCGCGTTCCTGTACCCGCACCGGCTGCGCCATAACAAAACAGCCGTATAAAAGCCCCTTTCTCCTTGCACTGGGAAGAAATCACTTTGCACTGGGCAGCCCCTTGGCACATCCCCGACCGGTCCCAGCCCTGAATGGCGCATGCAAGGATGAGCAAAGCCACGGCTTCCCCAGCCCTGAAGGACACGTGTCCCTTGGGAAAACCTGGAGAGGGGCGACGTCCCAATGGGGACATCTGACTGCAGTGAAAGAAGCAAACGTGCAACCGCCGGCAGTTGCACAACAGCATTTGCTGCTTGTCCTTTCCCTCACTATGTCACCGCTTAATGGCACAGCAGTACAATGCCACCAGCAATTTAGCGTATTTGAGCCAAAAAAGGATTTTTTCCCACAGATTCTCGAGTAGGTTGCTTAATTTTTAATAAACTCCGCTAACTCCTGCTAATTATCGCACGGCTCATTTAACTGGGAGGCTTTCCTTCCTGTAGACTGAGGAGTAAGAACAGAGCAGATGGTTCAAATACCATCATTCACTTAAAGGTCCTTCCCGCGGCTGGCGTATCCCAGTTTTCCGCAGCCCCCACGGGGCTCTTACGCACCCACCGGGTCCCGCTTCGGCTCAGCCGCTGCTCCAGGGCAAAACTCGGGCACACAGAGGTATTCCCCTCTGCTCTTCTGCAAGGGCAACACCTGCTCTAGGGCTAAAATGGGGGAAAAAACATGCATTTGGGGACAGTCTGCTGAGCCAAAGGGGTTTGGCCAGAAATGCCAGCGCTCACGGGCATCCAGAAACTCTTGGAGGGGGTTGGTAAGTTTTTCCACGTTTCTTTTTACCCCCCTGCACCTGCACTTGCTGGGTGAGCGGACAGGCTCCAGAAGGGCTGGGGGTGCTCTGGGTTAACCAAAACCAGGATGCTGGAGTCAGTGCTGGCCCCAGCCCTGCCGTAAAGGCTTTGATGTCCTGTAGCTGTGTGAGGGGTCGAGACACAGACCCCAAACCTCACATCAGGCCCTGGACGCCGAGCCCGTGATGCTGGGGCTTGCTAAAAGTCAGGACAAATGGATTTCACAGCAATGAAAGCTCCTGGGGCAGACTAAGGGATTTAAAATCCCTGTTCCCAGTAGGATAAACCCCCCGGGATGTTCTGAAAAACTCAGCCTGAGGCAGCAGAGAGACTTTTTCTGTTCGCTCTCAATATTCAGCCATGGTAAAGACTTTACAAAACGTGTCTTATTGGGGGTTACCGGATCCTCACCTGACTCGGTGCTGGGTAGTTTCTATTTCTACCGTGTTCCTGGGAGTTAAGCAAGCCCACCAGCACCCCTCGCCTGCCAAGTGCTGCCCAAAAACCTGCGACATCTCACCTGACTGCGGGTTTTTACCCTCCTTTACAACACTGGTGATTTTTCCAGGCATTACACCAAACACAGGTAGGAGAAGGACTGTTCACGCCCTACCAGCCGACATTTCACATCCGTAAAAACAAGTGAGAAAGAATACACCGTTACCTCCCCAACCTCCTGACTTTCCAATCGCATTTCAAAATTACACCCCCTTTTGGGGGATCAGGGAGAAATTCCCCAGAAAGCAGCGGAAGAGCTTTGGCAGCGCCTGCTCCAGCACGGGCGGACGATGCTGTGAGCAGCGCCAGCGAGGGGGGACGCGGGATGGATGCTGCTCCCCTGCATAAACCTGTGCGAGGCAAAGGGGATCGAGCGGAAGGGTCCACTCGGGAGTTTTCTCCAGACTTACTTCATCAGCTCTGGGTCTTCTTTATCATCCTTTGTCGGGGTGATCTTGATCCCACTTTTCTTGGCACGAGGGCAGCCTGACAGACTGTGGTTAAAAAGAGAAGAAAGGGCTGTCTCACTGGCAGAATCACTGCATTTGCTATTCCCCCGCTCCAGTCATCTTTCCCTTGAATTTGGCACAGTGTTTTTGATCTCTCTCGTTTTGCAGCTTCACATCACGAGGAGAAGTCAGGAGGAAAAAAAAAAAATAATAAAAAATTGAGGGAGATGGACAGTAATTAATGGTGTCTAGATAAGAAGATATCTGCTAACAGCCTGCGATGTTTAATGGAATTGTTGAAACAGAAGGCTCAGATCTCTGCTATTAATGCTCTAAAGTGATAATAGAAGTCATAAATAGGTAGCATTATTAACAGGAACATTGCATCAGCTAAAATCTGACCCTTTGTCTTCTATTCTGTTGAAGGGAGCTTCTAATCAGATGCTGGAAACATCAAAAAAAAAAAAAAAGAGAAGTCAGATTAAAGAGATGAAAATAGGCTTCAGTTGTCAGTAACATTAATGTTTTATTCAGAACTTTACAACTGTGCCCACTGCAGGGGGAAAAAAAAAAAAAACAAACCAGAAAGAGGCTACAGAGAAAATAATTTAAGGGAGATCTTACCTTCTATGTGATGCATAATTTCCTGTTATGTGACCAGAGCCATCACAACCAGGAGTAGGGCACCTGCGGAGGAAAGGGATGCTCAGATTAGCCTGGGGATGCGAGCAGGGGATCGACGCTTTGCGACAGCTCATCTCAAAGAGAAATGTAGGGACTGTCAACACAGAAGCAGGTTTTTCTTCCTGCCCCTTCTCCCTCCGTAAGAACAAGGTCTGGTCTGTAATATCCCCGATACCAAAGTCGATGCATCACTGCGTGATGTTGGCGTTGGAGAGGAACATCTGTGGGAAGAGGTGGGGATGTTGGAAGCGCGGCAGGTAGGTGCTCTTCAGAGGAGGGGTGTGCATCCCAGCCTCTGTCCCCACCCTCACCAAGGGGACAGCTCAGGAGATGATAACAAAGGAGCTAAAAAAAAGACCTCCAGGACAGTGTCCATCTTCCTGAGGAAGACATAAGGAGATGGCAGATACCATCCAGGGCCTTTGGGCTGGATGCAAGCATAGACCAGAAACCAGGAAAATAGCCTACAACTCTGGACAACTTGGCCATCAAGCTTTCTCCTCCAGGGCCACCTCAGCCAACACCAAGAGGAAGCCCAACAGAAGGTCTCAGCTCAGGTCTGGGTGATTCGCAGGGGCTAACCTCACTGAGGGCAAACAGGCACCCCACCCCAGGAGGGTTCTCAGAGTCCGAAACCATTTGATGCCTCTGATGGAAAGTAATGAAGGAATAGGAGGGAAAAGGTTAGGTTAACCTCGGGTCTCCTCCTTCCATAACACCACAGGCAAGGGACAGGAGTGTCTACAAGGGGACAGCTGCCCATGGGATCCCCTTGGGATGGGAATCACCAGGTCACCACACACCACGCACCAGCAGCTTCTGGTGCGTCAGTGCAAAATCTGCCCCTCGGTCCCCAGCCGCTGCCGTTACAAAGGGGTCTTTGAAGATGCAGCCATGATCAGGGGTTTGAAAGTAAGCATCCAGCACTCCGGGATGCGATTGAAAGCAAAGCCTAGAGAATAGTTCTGTGATCACACAAACCTGCACAAAGGCTAGCAGGGGCTGCGAGCCCTACCGAGCGGCAGCGAAGATAATGGCACAAGTTAAGCACCGCATCATTAAGGGCGCAGAAGCGAGAAAGGTGAGGCGATATGAAGTACCACAAGTACAAAGATCTGCTCCAAATGCTGTAGGTGACGCGGCAGACATAAAAGTTGTCATGGGGACAAGGAAGAGAGGCGAGGAGTGCTCGCCAAGGATGTGCACGCCAGCCTGCCAATTAGCCAGGGCTGGTTGAGTCAAGTGATTAGGACCGGGGGGAGGAAACCCACCGTGCTGCCGCGGGATGAGCGGGAGATGCCCAACCGCTTGCTTCTGAGCCAGAGCGAGCAAAGCTCATGGGATGACCACAAGCTTGCAGAGCGCCCCTTCTCTTTGAGGGAGGATTTTGCTCTGTCCCCGCTTTCCCAATCCCCATCTTTAAAGCCACCAGTGCCTGGTTTGGTAGGACTGGTCGGAAGCCCGCAGCAGAGCAGGGAGTGATGTGTCTCCAGGACAGCCCAGTGAACTAACGGGCAACACGTGGTGGTGCACGGGCAGCCCCAGAGGCCAATGCTTTTGGGAAAGCCCTCGCCTGTCCCAGGCAATGATATAGCTGGGGTGCTCTGGCCCCCGAGAGTCAATGGAGCAATGGTTTCCACAGATGCCTTCAGTTCTGCTGCTTGGAAAACGGCCTGTTAAAAAGTCCTCTTTTTTTCTTTTTCGTTAGAAAATATCAAAATTCTCCTTTGCATTTGTGGGCCATTGAATAGTTTCCATCGGCAAAAATATTGGGACCTCACCTGGGGTGGGGACACGTCCTCGTCCCAGAAAGGTGGCAGGGAGACTAAGTCAGGACCAAGGCTCGGCCCACCCAGACCCAAGAAAATATAAATGCACGTAGGTCCGGTGCAGTAAGAGAAGGGACACATCCAGCAGGACCCCCATGAGGGTGCAAATTCTCTAACTCATTTAGAAATTACAGGTTTAAGAGATGACTGTGACATTTCCCTGCTATACACTGTTAAAGCAGAAAGCAAAATGATTTCTTTGTTGTTCTAGCTTCAGGGTGGGATGAAATTATGAAAACAGTAACACCAAACTCCTTTTTGCCTTTCAGGACTTTTAAAAAAGGGAGAGAAGTGATTTGAGTTTTATTTTTAATTATCTGGAGACAAATCATACCAACAGAGACCTTTTATTGCATGTTCCAGCCTGGAGCTATTTTTTTTATATCAGGGATATTAACCCCTGAAATAGAATTTATAATGGAAACACTGACATGGCCTTATCTGAAGTTGTGAAAAGCGATGACTGTGCTATCTGTAATATCTCCAAATCCTCTTCCCCTCCTCCCTCCTCTGCTCCCATCCTCACCAGGACAAAGTAAAAAAGCAGTACTTGGGGAATAGCATTAAAAGGCTTTGTTTTGGCCAGAAGTCTTCCGTTTTAAATAGCATTTTGATAAAAAGCACTGACATTGGATGCCCAAGGGGATCGGGACACTGCACGGCAATGCTCGGCGCGATGCTCGGTCTCAGGGACGACCCCGTTTGCTTTCTCTCTGGGCCCTTACTGGAAACAGGTGCTGTTCCTGAGAGCTTTTAATATCTTTAACGCTAATTGCCTGATCACTGGGCTATTCTTTAAGGCTGTTGGAGAAACACCAGTTCAGCAAAGCTCTCTTAAGAGGTACTTTCAAAATGTATATCGTCTATAATGCATGATTAAGTGTACTTAGCACTAATCATGCGAGTCCTTTCCCTCCACTAGCATATTCTATTAATATCAACTAATCCAGCTACTTTTTCCACCTCTGTGATAAGGAGCAGGTGGCTAACGAAAATTTTCCTGGCACCAGCACCCGCCTCGGCGGTGGGGTGCAGTGCAGTCCTGGACCCACGCTGCCCTCCAGGCCACCAAAATGGGATTTGGGGCTTTACTGACCACCTTAGTGACCAAAGGGGCTCCTGACTTGACTATTCTTACCATGACCCAAACATCACTGAGTGCATACAGCACACAGGACGTACTTATTTCTATGATGAGCCTCTGCAACGTGAAGCCCCCCCATGAGGTTTTACTCTCCACAGAGGCTCTTCAGTTATGGTTGTGAATATCTCAGTGTCTAAATAATCCTGAAATGGGATTCAGCAAAGCAGGGAGCTCAGAGGAGAATCAGCCTCCAAAAATTGGCTGACGCCGTGGAAGCAATGTTGGAAAAAAATTCACAATTAGCTTTTCCCCAACGATGTAGGNCGTTCGGGGGTGGTGGCGGGGGTGGCGGGGGGGGGGGGGGCGGTTGGCTCCCCCCAGTGTCTCCATCTATTTTAAACACAATTTCTATTCAACTTTTCTTCAGGGAAGGCAACCTAAGCGAGAATTTGGGAAACCCTCTTGTGAAGAATAAGCTCCTAGTGAAAATTAGGAGCTTTGGGAAGACAGCAGCAAAGCTGAAAACAGGATTCAGAGGAAGATATTTGAATGAAAATGTGAACTCCGGGTTCCTCTCATCAGGAGCAGAAACGGGAACAAAGAAATTCGTGTGTCTGTGAGCTCTTTGCCACTGGCTCAGGATCCGACCTCACCAAGCCTTTGCTTGCTCCCTCTTTCATTCCCTCACAAATCAAACTCCCGTGGAAATGAATAGCAACCTCTGTCACTGCATCCCAAACAACCCCTAAAATTCAGCATAAAATTAGCATCCCAGGTTCTCCAAAAGAGTTGGCTTCTTTTCATAGTGTCCTGGTGGTATTTTCCCAGCTGTGTCTCTCTACCCAAAAATAAAGCGTGTGCCTTTATCTCGGCTTTGGATTATTTGAGACCCGTACAAAAACAATGAATGAAAAGGTTTATGGCACAAACTGGGGAAACAAGAGCTTGGGAAAAGACACCAAATGAAGAAGAAAATAGCATATTTCTACAGCGCCCAAAGGAAACCTGCTAGGGATGCAGGTTATTTCTGATCCTCCCCTCCCCAAAATAAGCCTTGCTCCATGATGCTGACTCTTCCCAACACGGCAGCTGGAGGCCAGGCTCCACCAGAGCTCCTCGCAGGCAGATTTTGATCATCTCTTTGAAAGGAGAAGGGAGGGGATGGAAAAGCAAAAGCAGAGCAAGAGGAGGGGGTGGCAGGGAGGGGGAAGAGAGAAAAAAGGGTGGAAAAAAAGAAAAAAAAGGAGTTCCAAGTTGAGCGCAAACATACTTGAGGTCAGCAGAGTGGGCAGCCATGAGGTTTCTGAGGCTCTTGTCAGCAAGAGGACAACCAGAAAGGCTGAAAGAGAAGAGATGGAATATCTGGATAAGCAAAAAAAAAAAAAAAAA
>VZSZ01002903.1:170-47254 GCA_013398815.1 Ibidorhyncha struthersii | reverse complement strand
AGGAAAAAGAAAAAGGGCCGGGGCGTGGGGAGGGAGAGGGGCAACAGAAGGTGGGAGGAAACAGAACCAAACTATCCACATGGTCCAAAAATATACTAAAAGAAAAAAAAAAAAGTCGTCTTTAGAGTCCGAACCATGAAAAAAAGGTCAACCTACCTGCGGTGAGAGGCATAGTTTCCAGTTATGTGTCCGCTGCCGTCACAGCCTGGGGTTGGGCAACTGGGCAACAACAAAACAGCAACAACAACAAATATAAGTGCTGGAAAGGAATGGATTCACCCGAGCGCCGCGGATCTGCAAAGCCAGCTGAGCCCCCCTCGGGGTCTGTCTGCGGAGGGGAGCGGTCAGCCAGACCCCTTACAGCGGCTCCTTCCATCGGACATGGGGTTATATGTTTGCATGTAAATAAACCCGCTGTTTCTCTTTCGGCTCCCTTTCCTCCCTTTTTTTGTTCCCAAAAGATCACAAGGATACTGAAGAGAATTTGAAAAAAATGAAAAAATTTGTGGCAAATGTGAAGAAAGTATTCCAAATACTTAGTTTCTTGTTTTTTCTCTGTGGCAGTGGAAGACTGTAAGCAGCCTGCTGGGTGGCATGAACGCACAGGCGTGAATACCACTGTCTGGGTGCTGCCAATTTGGATGATTTTTGCAAGCTCTGGCTATGGGAATTGCCTTATTCCCCCAAAGTGTCAAATTTCAGCTTTCTGAATTTTTTTTTCCCCCAGCCCTTATAGCTGCAAAGAAAAGCTTGAAAACAGTGTTCGCTCCAGCAAGGGAATAAAAATAACCTTTGACTTGTGTGCCTGGGGGCTCCTAAACTGAGGACAGGCAGAAGCTGCCGCATCCTGCCTGCTGCCTTCGCCGGGGCCGCGGTTCCCACCCGTCCCTCTCCGCTGCCTCCGCAGAGAATTGCCTTTGCACGGGCGACGGGAAAAAATGCCATCCCTTCTCGGTATCCAGGGAATAAAGTCCGGTTTGTGCATGAGCAGTGAGGCTGTGGCACAGCCGTGCCCTGCCTGCCCGAGGCCAGGGGGTATGGGAGAGAGCAGGGATGTCCCGGGACACTGCAGGGATGTCCCGGGACAGTTTGGCCCGGCAGGTTGAGGCGTGGGGATGCGGCTATTCCCTGCTCACCCAGAGTCCTTTCCACGGTCACAGCACCCACACAAAAGCAGTGAGCCCTCGAGCCAGCGCTGACATGAAGGTGTTGGAGCAGCAGTGATGTATTGCTACGTGGTACCCACTCGTGTGCCGACAGGAGGGCGATGAGAAGACAGAGGTGAGGAGCACCTTCATGGCGACTGCCATCAGTGCCTGGAGGTGGCCCAAGAACTACACCCAGACACGGAGCGCCAAACAGGCACAGCGGGCAAGCCTGCTCCTGCGTTAACGAGAGCTAATTCATTGCAGCCCTTGGGCCAGAAAGGAAGAAGGATGCTAAATGGGGAGAGAAGGTTCAGGGCTGCCCACAACACCATTTATTTATTCCAGGGCTGTTTCCATTTAGGAAATTTCTCTACCCTCATAATACCATTAAAGCACGGGAGGACTTCAGGGCTCTACCTCCGAAATCGCTGTTCACATCGCTGCTGGGTTTTAAAAACGCCTTTAGAGCTTTGCATAGGGCAGCTGGTCTGTGCTTTGCTCATTTAGGGAAGATGCTGCTGCTGCACTGCCCCCACAGGTCTCCTCCCTGCCTGTCTGCTCCCTCAGCCTCCTGCTTGCGTAGCCAAATAACGAGCTACGTTGTATAAGGTCAGCAAAATGATGCCCGTCGACTCTTCCCCGTTTAACATATGGGAAGGTCAGACGCACAGGCCCACACTCAGCAGGTCTGCTGGGATGCCTGCGAGGGGACACCTCCCCATCACGACCTCCAGACTGATCCTGACGTGCCATTAGATCAGAGCCCGGTCCGAGCTGCAGCGTTTGGGTCAGACTCTAAACATTAATCATTAGTTTGGGGATCAGTGCAAACGCAGAGCAATACTCCATCTAGTAGGATAGACGTGGGTCTCTCTTTCCACCCACCCAATGCCATGAATACACAGATGTGAGCAGGGTTAGGATCTCTCTCCAATGTAAGATGCGGCATGACAGCAATCTTGTGGCAGTTTTGCATTCATGTTTTGTGGCCCTCCGGTATCACCGTGATGGGACCCGTTGCTCTACGTTAAGCAGCCAACAAGACCTGTCTTCCCAAGGAGGCACCTTCTGGTTCAACAACCCCATCGAGAAGGTACTGAGGTCCCTTGGGTGCTCTTGGCTCCACAGCATCACCCAGTGTCCCAAAACGAGGGGGCAGGAGATTAGGCAGGTTACATCACTGTGCCAGAAACACTCTTGCAGGAAAATACCAGGGAAAACGGGCCCTGCAAGGAGGTTTCCACATCTGCATCCGTGAATCCTGAGAGCACTGAGCTCCCCAGAAAGTTTCTTTCATCACTGCAGAGTTTCAAGGCCATATGGGAATGTATTTTGGCTCAATGATCTGCGGTTTTATGAGAATGGGGTTTCTCTTTGAGCTTTCATTTGAACCGCTTAGATGAGGGAAGACCAATCACAGTAAGAAAGGGAACTACACTTCTAATTTTTAAAATGTATTTGTTAATAAATTTTGTCTCCTGCCAGCCTGGCTGTGCTGGGTACATATTTTATACGTTTTGGAGAAAGAGACAAGAAGGCAGAACTTACGTGAGCAGCTCTTTCTTGATGTCCTTGGAGAGGAATTTAAGCTTGAAGTTGGTTAAAGTAACTTCCCCTGGGTATTTTCGTTCTTCAAAGTTTTCCTCCGACACTTCTTGCTCATCAGCTTCCGAGGAGGCAAAAGAGTGGGCGGCAGGCTCTGACTGCAAGGAAACAGCCAGGAAAAGCGGTTGCAGTGGTGATCATCGCTGCTGAGCCGTGGTGGGAAAGGGTCCCATGTTTATCCCAGTTAGTGCAGCGTTGCCAACACTCCTGAGCCCTTTGCAAGCACCTCGCAGGACCCAAACCAGGGATCAAATAGTATGTACTTTTCATAGGAGAAGTGTGTAAAATGCATCTGTACAGGGATTTACACTTGGCTCTCCCAAGGTCTTGGAGGGCTGGAGATCAGTGCAATCCCCCGTACTCATCCTCAGCAGCACCTGCCTCCCCCCGGGCGGAGAGGCAGTGCATCGCTTCCAGTGCCAGGACACTCACCCCAGCCAAGAGGTAATGGCTGCGTTCCCCTACCTGCAAGGATTAATGTTACTGGGATCTGCTAATGGCAGATATAAATCATCCTGGGGAACGTCACCAGGAGCATTACTGGTGCAAAAGAGCCAAAAGGATTTACAATGCAGAAAGCACTGCAGACCCAGGGCAGCGCAAGTGGTGGATTCTTCCTTAGCAAGACCACCCCAGAGGAGCCAACAGCACCCATGTTCACCCCAGGACAGCTCTGCCTCCTGCCTGATTGTCCGCAGTCAATGTCTGGTAGCACTGACGAAACTAATAATACTTCTCTTCGAGGCTTAAAGGGCAAAGGAGGGGGCTGGGCGGGAAATGGGACAACTCTGCAAACACACATGGCATTCAGTTCCCCGTGAGGTGTTATTTAAACATCAAAAGTCACCACTCACCTCTTCTGGCTCCTCTTCCCGCTGACGGTTTGGTTTAGTGTAGTCAATGGGCCCGTCCCATTCATCCTGGCGGGAGGTCTGGCTGGACTGGGGGGAGGTCATGGTGCTGCTCGTGGCACTGGTACTGTTTTGGCGCTGGGACACATCTGGGGACTTCATGCTGGGACTACTGCTGCAGCTGCTGCTGCTGGGAAAGGCGCTCTCCCGTTTGCGGTGCTTGTTCATACTCAAGTCCAGAGTCCCATTTTCATCCACCTCAATGTCCATGGACTGGAAGGTTGGAAACATGCCCAGCGTTAGCAGCTGCCAGCAATTCCCGATGGGAATCTTGCCCCCATTTGTCTTTTGCAGTGTGGGGGACAGGTTATTCATGTCCCGTCCTCTCCACAGTCAGTTAGAAGGAACTGAACGGAAGGGATGCTCTTTCATAAGTATTTCAGAAACATGCCATGCAAATGCACCCCCGTACCACCAGCAATGTGGCGTTTTGACTCAGTTGCTCGAGCACAGGCATCCAGTGCCATTTAAGGTGCCCCACGGTATCTAAGACATCTGCCCAAGGCTGGGACTGCAACATGGGGCTTCTGGAAACCTGTGTTTCTCTGAAAAATAGCTGGAGGTCAGCCTGAATGCAACTGGGGAATCTCAGATGGCATCAGATACAGACCAGTGAGCAACTGAAACCAGCCCTGAGACTGTGCTTGGGAACGATGCTCGTCTCAGGTGGGTAATTTGAACCACGATGAGTCTCCATAACACACTAAGAGCCGAGATTACCTCCTCCAAACTGCATCACCCAAAGCAGGGAGCAAAAGGGTGATGATGAGTCCCTGCATTCCCTCCATATTTAAAAATTAAAATGAAAGGAAGGGTAAAAAAAAAATAAAAAGGTATTTCTCCCATCCCAAACTTCAAGTTTTAACCTGCTCCGCTGCATGCTGGCACGGCGGTACCTGGGCGCGCTGGGCTCACCTTGCTGGGGGCCTCTTGCTGCTTGGTGCTGAGATTCTCCGGCATTTCCCAGCAGCGGGTGGAGAGGTTGAGGATGGCAGTGGCAGCCATGTGCGCAGCCTCGGCGTCGTGGGAGTAGTCGAAGCCTGTGGAGGAAGATGAAGTGCTCTTCACGTAACTGCTGGAGGGGCTGTGGCTGGGGGAAGAGGCCTTTGGAAAAGGTTTGGCTGGAATAAAAAGAGAAGGAACAACACAAGGTGAATGTATAACCAGCACGGGCAGCGGTGAGAGGTTAAGTCAGTGTGACACAGGCAACGTATTAGCAGTTCCAGTGGCAACCTGTGGTTATTACCCACCCACGGGCTATTTTGTTGCCCGGTATGTGCGATAGGAGCAGTGCTGGCTGCAGCTTGTGCAACGGTCTCTTGGTGTGAAAACTTAATTCATTAACTGAATCTGCCATCAAGTCCCCAAAACATGAGTGCTTGTCTTCATTAAAGCTACCCTTGGTGGAAGCAGTCAAAGGAGAAAGCTTAGAGAAGGTTCCTGGCTCTTTTTTTCTTGTTCCTAACTTACCTGCAAGGCTGACTTAAGGGGAGATTTCTTGGAGCACATTTGAAAACTTACAATTTAAAAAAATTACATTAATAGCAAAACCATGGCCATGAAATATGAGCTTCTGATTGATGACACCAGTGAAATATGGATTTTCTGACAACTGACATATCATTTAAATATTCCTGAATAACAGGATTTATTACACAGCCGCACGCGGCCACGGCGCCGCACTGTTACTGTATGTCACAGCACGCAGCAGGGCAATCCTGGAGGTGCGATTTCTCTTTACACCCCCTGAAATGAAAGCCAGTATTTCCCAGGGTTAACCCACAATAAAACTTGCCCTAACCTGGCCCTGCTTAGGAGGGCGCTGACCCACACAGAGTCCCTCTGACGTCAGTAGTTTCAGTGGGTGCAAAACTGGGGATCATCTGATTTTGAACAGTCACAGGACTGTATTCTTAATCAATTAGCAAAACCTTCAAACTCCTAATTCATTTCACTACGCCCTTTTTTGGGGGGGAAAATCCACCCCCTTCAGCGGGAGCCTCGCCAGGGAAGACTCAGAAGCTTTGGCCCGACGATGGCGAAGCAGCAAGTCAACCTTGATGTGGCTACAGAGGAAAGCGATTTCATTATTTCCATTACAAACTCATAATATAAGACACTATAAAATGCTAATCTTCCCGAGGACTGCTTTCTTCCTCGTTGTGTGCGTATATAATACGTATTGACATTAATGGGAGTTATGCACACACATGCAGGGGAATATAAATCCCTCTGGATGAAGATCTCTTTAAAATAAGTTCTCAGTGAAAGGAACAGATTTCCCTGCTATGATTGGCAATCATATTCATCTTGTCGCTTTGATTAACTCATTGGAGGTTTGCCCAAATGGTTATTCTTGTGTATGGCTGCTTGTTTTCGAGTCCGGTTTAATCCATGTCTTTGCGGCGGGGTGCGGGTGTTTGCCAGCCCAACCTGACAATATCCAGGATCGTGAGATGCCAATTTCAATTTCACACCGTAGGCTCAGCGATGCTTTTCCATTTCATAAGTATTTCTACCACTAATAGACTCGCAATCAGCAAATTAGTAAAATAAGTGATGAGAAAAAATAGAAAGGATTATCCTAGTGGGTCTGCTGGAATTATTTTTGTCAGTACAATTACCCTGAAAATTCTTCGCTAATATTGCAAATAACACAATCTATTCAGCAAGAGAATCACTTGTGCTGGGAAACAAATTACTTTTCCATCAGCCCTAACCCAGGATGACAGTGGCAGTTGTGCTCTCTGGCCTCCATCCAATTTCATTGTCTGATCCTTTACAGATTTAGTACTGTAATAAAGGGCGCTTCCATTGTAGTGCAACAACCGGGATGCTTTCAAGTACGAGCACTTTTTAGAGAGCAGCTGCACCAGGATTAAACAGGATTGTGGAAGTGGGATTAGCCAGACAGAAAGCCCTCTTGGGGCTGCTGACTTCTGCAAACTGGGCTCCTAAATCTCCCTCTTTTTTTTTTTTTTTTTTTTTTCTTAAAAAGATGTCTTCAGGTGCATGTTTGGTGTCAAAGGGAAGGAGGAGGTTTAACATCAGTCTGCGGCAGGCTGGCTCCCCGTGCAGCTCCCCTCCTGCTCCTGGCAGCCCAGCCCCCAAGGGTTTATTTAGCCATTTCGTTTTCACCCACGCTTTTGTTGCGTAGTGTTGGAACCAGTGCAACATCCTCGGTATGGAGCAGAGGTGGGTGGCTACGATAGGAAAGAGCTGGGAGATGGGAGGTGGGTGATCGATAGGTAGCAGAGCTGGAGAGCAGAGCACAGCAGAGAAGACAAATGGGTGGAGTGGGTCATATATAAGATGGAAGAGAAGAAAACTATAATCCATTTAGCTAGATGAGGAAAGACAAATCAATAGATATGAACTGCAAAGCAACGGGGACTGACTGAGGACAACTGTGTAACTTATCCCACCTAGAGACATCACTCAGATTAATGTTCCCACCACTTGATGCAATTCTTCCCAAAGCCGAAGCCAAAGTGACTCTCCCCCAAGCAATGTTTTTCCGGCAGCCATGGGCTCCTCTCTCCACCAAAGGTGGAGACCTTGGGACCCAGCTCAGCCTCCCCATCCCCATTTCTCCCCAGCTCCGCAGCAGCAGGAGGTATCCAGCAGCTCATGCCCAAGACTCTCCCATCACCCCAAGGCCATGATCCCAAGAGCCTCACGACATGCTGAGAAAGACAGAAAATGCAAAACCCAGCCCAATCCCTGCTCCCAACTTACATTTAAAGGCTTTAGGTGAGGTTTCGCTAGTCTGAATCTTTGGGGCAAGCATGCGTTTGCCAAAAACCTGAGCATCAAAACTTGCATAATCGAAGGTGACCTTGGAGTACTTCTCCAGCTCCTTGGCCAGGTTGGCCCGGGGGGTTGCTGGGACCATGTTGGGCCGGTAGCTTCCATACTGGGGGATCTCCAGTTGCTTCACAAAGCACATAGGCCTGAGGACAAAACAAAGAGCAACAGTGATTTCTCTTTTCCACGACGAAATGGCTGTTGGGAGGGGATCAGACATTGACGGGGACCGATAGCTGCACCTTGTCCCCGAGGGATTACAGGGGAAGAGGAGGCAGCGACAGCACTTTTTCTCTCCCTCAGCAAGTCTGCATCTGGTTTGGGTCTCTTAGATGCTTTTTTTTTATTTTTTTTCCCCTTTTTTCTTCCCCCCTCTATTTTTCTCTTTTTAAGCAAAGCACCAAGGTGACGATCTCATCCAAAACAATATTCTTGCAGGCTGCTGTGGTGTGGCAACATTTTCCAACGGCAGTAGAAACTTGGGCATCACTTATTTATGGGAGCATGATGCAGGACGGCACATGAAGGTGTGAGGACCCCCAGTTTAGCTCTGCTCCCCACCCCCCAGGGATTCATTAACAAGGCACCAGGGCCTCTCCCCTGCTTGCAGAATCCCTCTTAAAGACCCGCTTCTGCTGGGCTGCCTATCATGAATCAATTTGTCTTGCATATAAATTGTATATAAATGGCCTATTGTTATTCTCCTTCCTGTGACCTCTTTCCACCAGCGAGTCTCGGAGCGGGAGCTCCTTGGAGCATGGACCGTCCTCGTGATGTGCTCAGAGCGCTCCGTGCCCGGCGCGGGCTCCGCTGCAAATAAATAAGTAATCGCCCTAAATGGCCTTTCCGAAGCACGGAGCGCCAGTGCACCGGGGTGCTCAGGAGTCCTGGCGAGCAAATAAATAAATTAATCAGTCCTCGATGCCTTTGTGGGAGTGCTGCTCAGGGCTCATACTGCGGTTTTGGTCCTGCTCTCCTTGCAAAATAACTAACCATATTACAATCCATCTGTAGCCTCATGAATCACATCAGCTACGGAAGCCAGCATCTATCAGGGACATCCTTAATGTGAGACAGCCCTTTCTCCCGGGAAGATAAAGACGGGCGAAATAACAAAATAAATGTGACTGGTTTGGAAATGAGCGGCAGGTTTCTCTCCTCTGAACCGTGCGGGCTAAGGAAGGAAAGCGGGTGGACTTACGCGAAACTGCCATCGAGTGATTTATACGTAGCCTAAATCTCCTCCTCCCCCTCCCCGAGCCCACCCCACTTATAATGCTAATATAATAGCCATCATTCTCTGGCAGTTTGCATCGCAGAGCAATCGGCACAAATGCCTTCTGCTGCACTGGTAAAACCCTTTGGCCTGTAGCCTCAGCATTAATTGATGCTACAGAAGCAATTCATTGTCCTCAATGCCCTCCCTGGGATCATCAATTAAATATCTCCCCACCTTGGTGAGACCTATGATCATAATAACAGGACTCAGCAGTATCAAGATACAGCCGGAGGGAGTGGTGACGGCTGCTCTTGCGAGCGTGGCGTGGCGGGGAGGGCTGGGGCAGCGCGGGGACGCGGCGCTGGGCTCGGCGCTCCCGGTTACCTGAGTATCCGGTCAGAATTGGAGCTGGTCTTCGAAGGATCACCAGACTGGGTTTGTTGCTTTTCATGCGATTTGGCTAATTTTTCAGCAGCAGCAATGGGGCACCCAGATAAACTGTGAGAGGTTTTGTTGTTGGTTGTTTGGGTTTTTTTAAAGAAAGAGGAAAAAAAGAGAGAAGGAAATGAAGCATGAGGGCTGAGCATGAAGATCTTCGTTTCAGGGACCCACAGCTGCACTGACCCCATGAGAAAAGCATTTGCATTTAAAGGTTTTTGCTATTATCTTTATCCTAGCTTACTTTTAGTCTCGGCAAGCAGCAAAACATCAAGTGCCAAAACTCTCCAAGATGAGCCCCGGAGCATCCCCAAGGCCTGGGGCATCATGGAGGCAGCTCCCCTGGGCTGAGCGCAGCAGGGGCAGAAGAGGAATGGGTTGCTTTCTTTGAGTGGTTTTAGCAGTTAAATGGCATTTTTGATTTGTATTTATTTGGATCTTTCGCAGGGGCCGTTTGAAGGGAGCCTTCTGAGGGGCACTTGCAGGGAAACATTTGCACTTCTGATGTGCAGGGCTTCCGGCGCGCCGGTGCCTGCGGGAGGTCGGGGGCTGTGATGGCTTTTGCTTGCACGCACCCTACGTTTGAGCCAGGCTCTGCCTCTTCGGGACCAGCTCGGCTTTTACAGCGATTGCTCAGGGAAGGTAAAAATCCCTCCCAAGCAGAGCCTACACACTCCAAGTCATCACGGTCACCTTCCTCGCTGAAGCAGCCAGCACTGAGGGATCCCCATCTCAGCGCCATGCAAGACTCAGGGCTCCGACCCTGCCGGGTCTCAGCCCAAACCATTGTGCCCAAAGCTCATTCCGTAACCCACTGCCACCAGAGGATCACTTCGATCTCACTGCAATCGCTTGCTGTCTGCGCCAAACCGAGCTTCTCAATTAACTGAGCAGATTTCCCTAATTTTCCTCTAGCAACTATGGCTACGACAAAGCATCCACCAGGTTCCTCCACAGCTGAATGAGTAACAACACAAACTCACCTCATGCCTGCAAATGCATCAGCGTTCACAGAGCTGTCACTCTCTGCCAATTAAGCTCAAGAGCAACGAATGGTAAATCATAAATTCATGAGAGCATCCCTGTAGCACAAGCTCATCTGGATTTTTGGAAGGTATCTAGCTTTTAAGAGCATCACTCACTCCCCTTGCAGCCTTCCTGTTTGTAAAAGTGCTGGAGTTTGTCCAAAGGCAGAACACGGGGTATAATTACAGATCCCAAAGCGCAATCCTGTCCCCTCCTGACCACATCTGGGCAGAGGTCCTACAGCAAGAGGACCTAAATTCCCAGCTCATCAGTATCATGGACTAATTTCAGCATAAATATTGTGGAAATTCCTAGAAATCACAGAATGGTTTGGGTTGGAAGTGAGCTTAAAGATCATCTAGTTTCAGCCCCCCTGCCCTGGGCAGGGACACCTCCCACCAGCCCAGGCTGCTCCCAGCCCCGTCCAACCTGGCCTTGAACACCTCCAGGGATGAGGCAGCCACAGCTTCTCGGGACAACCTGCGCCAGGGGCTCACCACCCTCACAGGAAAGAATTTCTTCCTAATATCTCATCTAAATCTCCCCCTTTCCAGTTTAAAACCATTCCCCCTCATCCCATGGCTCCCCTCCCTGATCCAGAGTCCCTCCCCAGCTCTCCTGGAGCCCCTTTAGGGACTGGAAGGGGCTCTGAGGTCTCCCTGGAGCCTTCTCTTCTCCAGGCTGAACACCCCCAACTCAACTCTCTCAGCCTGTCCTCCCAGCAGAGGGGCTCCAGCCCTCAGAGCACCTTTGTGGCCTCCTCTGGACCCGCTCCAACAGGTCCATGTCCTTCTTATGTTGGGGGCCCCAGAGCTGGACACAGTACTCCTGCTGGGGTCTCACACACAATCCTGCTAAGTGCCATACCACCAAACACAGACATCACCCTCCAGTCAGCCTCACCAGGCCCCCTCTGCTTCCCTGGTGCCAAACACCTCTTCCATGAACCCCCACCTGCATCTATCCCTCCGTAGTCCCACCTGTGAGCCTGGCTCTATTCCCGGCCAGAAATCACTGCCCTGTTTTGCTTTCCCATGTTATTGTCTTAGGGTAATCCTTACTTCGTAGAATCACAGAATGGTTTGGGTTGGAAGGGACCTTAAAGACCATCTGGTTCCAACCCCCCTGCCCTGGGCAGGGACACCTCCCCCCAGCCCAGGTTGCTCCCAGCCCTGTCCAACCTGGCCTTGAACACCTTATTTACATTATCTCTCAGTGCAAGAGTAAAGCCAACATCTTTTGGGAGTTGCCCTGCTGCCATCCTTGCCCTGGCCATTATGGAGAAGAAGTCAAAGCTGGTACCTTCTGTGCGTGTTGCGGTTGCTGTTGACGTGACCCTGTCCTGTGCAGCCTGGCGTGGGGCATTTCAACACGTTCTCGTGCATTGCCAAGACTTCGGAGCGAGAAGGAAAAGGGGAGAGGGGAAGGGAAACAAAAAGAACTTGATAAAAATCACAGACAAATAAAAAAAAGACAAAATCATCAAGTCTTGTACGCTGGTTTCCTAGAAATCAGGGAACGTGAAATGCTGTAATTAGAACTCGCCTGTGTAAAGAAAAAAAGATTTACAAGGCAGCAGTGCTCAGGTCAGCACTAGATTAGCATCTCTGCACACAGCTTGGGCTTTCTCCTCGTTAGCTGATTGCAATCCGGTTTCCCCCATCCAGCCCCTCCTGCCCACCACTGTTTTGGAGCCAGGACTCCCAATTTCAGGTAGTTTTAAGTGATTGAAGTTGTATCCCTGCTTTTATCCTTAGTACTAGTCTTTGTTTGATTTTTTTTTTTTTTTAATTTTAATCTTCAGGATTATTGCTTCCTGCAGCACTGACCTTAAAAGTAAAGAAAATAATTTGATTTGCAAGCCTTTCGAAAGCACGCAGCTTGTGTTAGTTATTTATTAATATTTTTTCTTGCATTCAAGCCTGTGTGAAGATAGCTCTACTTTCTCCTTGTTTCCTGCAGTTCTATGTTTACGGCAGGTCTGCAACTTTTGAAATTACTGATAAGGAAGGGCTCCTTTTTTTTTTCTTTTTTTTGGTCTATTATGCCATTATCATAAACATACAACATTGATTTTTATGTATATGCACAGGGGAAGCTATTTAGGATTCTGCTAGAGAGGTAGAAATAAAATCTCTCTCTGTGTATGTATGTATAAAAATCTGTTATGATGATGATAAATATTTTCTGTGGAATAGATGAATCTCGATGTAGCACCTTGTGAATTTTACAGCGATGAGAGTTTAGGGGGAGACTCAGCTATCCTGCCCATCTGAACGACTCCTCTCCTTTGCAGTACAGCAACACCTTGAGCACATTCGGACAGCAAGAAAGAACAGTTTTGCCCTTCATCCCAACATGATATCCCAAATAGGGAAAAATGTGTGACATTCAGTGTAAAGACGGGAACTGCTTAACACACCTCTGGAGGTGGGCAGTCATTTTTAAAGCACCTCTTTGATTTTCAAAGAAGGGACCTCAGTCTCCACAGGATGGTGCTAAATATCTTTAAGAAGGGTAAGACTTCATAGTAATCTCCACAGAGTTTCCCACGAAAAGTGATAACACTTTGGCAGACAGAAGCATCCTGGAAAAACTTGGGAAAGCACCATCCCATGCCAGAAACTCTGTTATACCCCAAGGATCAAAATCAGGCTCGTGCTAGGGATGAAATAATAAAATATACATCATTTGGGCTATTTAGGGTGCCCATCACCTCAAGACAGCTCTGCCCATCCCATGTGAAACTCCCCGTAGGAAATAGGGCTTCAGACTCATTTAAGCAACCTTTGTTATCCCACCATGTACTCACTCTCGGGAGGGATCCTGTCTTTGTGCGGACAACCAGAGAGGCTGCGATGGTGAGGGTAGAGTCCCGTGACGTGGCCGGTCCCATCGCAGCCAGGGGTCGGACATTTGATTTCTCGCTTCTCGGGTCTTGAGGGATCTAGGGATTGTGAGGAAAGGATGGTGGGAAGCAGGTTAGCAGATTTGGAGGGGAAGAGGTGAAAAAGAGAGAAAGATTGCCGAGGATGCTTCCCATCACTTTTCCGGTCAAACAGGGAGAAACCTTTGGGTTTGATGGCTTTTTGCTTTTTTCATGAGGGTGGAATTGTAACACTGGAAGTTTCAAAAATTAAAATCAGCAAAGCAATTTGAGTACTAACCCGGCTAGCTGCAGGCAGCCAAGCTCAGCACCCCGGGGACTCCGCTGCCTCTGCCAAGTCCCTCGTGTTGCTGTGGCCAAACTCCTACCACTACTTTAAAACCCACTTGGATTTTAAACCATCTCTACTGCTCAGGCTGAGATTTTCAATGCCAATGGGCAATTTAGCCAGGCAGTTTCCCTGCTGAGATGTAGAGGACACCATCGTTTTGTGCATTCGCTGTTGACCTCTAAGATGTCCCCATCCCTTTGGGCATTGATGATTTATGGCTAACTTCCCTCTGTGGGCTGTGAAATGCCCCAGCAGCCTAGCTTTCGTGGGGTGCTGAGCAGGCAAATTCAGCTGGGGATGGGAAGGAAGGAGACACCCGAAGGCTCGTCCCCGTACCTTTGCCATAGTAGCTCTTCCGGATGCTGTCCAGTGGCTTGCTCTGTTTCTCGTCCACCTGGAAGTGCTTTACATGCTCTCCTGGCAACCGGCTGGGCTCCCGAACAATTTTCACCTGCTCGGCCTTCAGCGCGATGGCTTGTTCCAGCAGCCCCAGGTTCCCCCTCGTCATCATGTCATACATCTCTGACTCGTCGGTCACCGCTGACTTCTGGGAGCGGGCATCATCGTCTTTGTCGTCATCTGACCGGACCTCCACGATGACCGAGTACTCAGGCTTTGGGCTGAACTGCCCTTCACAGTGGCTTTTCTGGGTGTCCTGAGAAGTGTGAGGAGCTTCTTCGCAGATCACTTCAGGAGCCATCTCCTCCTCCTCTTCATCCTCCTCTTCTTCTTCCTCTTCCTCCTCCTCCTCTTCCTCCTCCTCCTCTTCCTCCTCATCTTCATCCTCATCCTCCTCCTCATCATCATCCTCTTCTTCCGCTTCAGCCTTTTGCAGTTTGCAGGACTCCTCGCAGTTCGCATCGTCCCGGTGCTCCGAGCACAACTCGCTGCTGCGTTCGCTGGTGACCTCAATGACCTCCTCCGCATCCTCCGTCTGGATGATGATCTCCTTGTCGCACTCCTCCTCCACTAACTCTTCTCCCGCGTCCTCGTGGACCAGGTGCACAACGTTGGATGGCGGCTTGGAGACCTGCAGCTCAGCTTCAGGCAGCTGCCCTTCGATGGCGAGGGTTTCCTCCGCTATTTGGCCTAGGTTTAGGAGAGAGTTGGCGATTATTTCTTGATAGCTGCTATAGTTGGCCTTGCTGGGCCCAGACGTACTTGTTGCAGTGTTTTGTCCATAATGGGTCGATTTTGCTGGGCTTCTCTCTGAGGAGGGGGGGAAAGAAAGAAAAGGGAAAAAAAAAAGAAAAAGAAAGAAAGAAAAAAAAAAAGAAGAAAAAGAAAAAAGGAGGAAGAGAAAAAAGGAGGAAAAGGAAAAGGAAAAGGAAAAGGAAAAGGAAAAGGAAAAGGAAAAGGAGAAGGAAAAGGAAAAGGAAAAGGAAAAGGAAAAGGAAAAGGAAAAGGAAAAGGAAAAGGAAAAAAAGAAGGAAAATGAAGTAATTATATAAGCTCGTAAACATCTCTTTGTCTTACTTAAACTTAATTGAAACCAGAGTCTGGCTGTTATACCCCTGGAGCAGCCTAATTTATTGCATTTGGGAATGACAGGTAGAAAGGGGATTTCCATGTGGAAGCTTTCGCAGGGCTCAGATGTGCGCAGCTTCCCAGCCCCCCGCTGTCAGCAGCCATCTGGCGCCCTTGCTCCCGGTGCTCCCCAAACCGGGGGCTCCAAACTGGCTCCAATGCAGTGCCAGGACCCCGGCTGGACACCCGGCTCGTTTGCCTGTCACTCCTGTTCTCGGATCGCGGCTGGATCCAGTCGGAGGGACGGCTCCTGCACCGTGGAAGCCAGCCGAGCCCACCGAGGCACCGATGCGGGACCACGGCTGCCCTCCCCGCCGCCATCTGAGCCACGCAGCGAGCTCCTCTGTGCTTTCCATGGGTCTTTCCCCAGGGAGCATCCCTGATGGAAAAGCTCTTGTTTTGAAGACACCAGAGACAATCTGTGTATATCCCCTCTCAGCTTAACCAGAGCTTTGCTGTTGTGCTTCCACCGAACGTAATAATTGAAGGACCCATCCTGTACATAATTCAGAGGAGCTATAACTCCTGGTTATTAACACTCCCTGCCCTTTATTCATCTGCAGAACACAGCTCTGCAGTCAATAATGATAAAGCACCTTCTGCCGGCTCGGGGCTGTGGGTCTCCTCCTGCTCCACCGCCTCCGCCTCGTCCTCCTCCAGTGTCCCCTCCGACTCGTCAGATCCGGACTCCTCCTTCGCCTCAGCCTCCTCGCTGCCGTCGCTGTCGACGTTGTAGCCTTCATCCAAGGCCAGCTTGAGCGGATGGGATTTTCTCTTCGACACCAGATGTTCGGCCTCCGCATCCTGAAGTTTCCTCTTCTTTGCTAGAGGGCAGCTTTGTAAACTGCAGATGGGATCAAGGAGCAGAGAGGAGGCATTGCCGAGTGAGAAAGGCACGGCTACGGCATCCAAACTGGTTAGGCAAAGGCAAGTAGGACAAATACACAAATGCTAAAGAAAAAAAAAATCATCCAGCAGCCCAGAATTTTAGCTGGTTTAACCCTTCGTGGCCAGAAGATCTGCTCTCAGACCTTGACTTTGTGCAAATATGTCAACTTTTCTCAGAAGTCAGTGCGAGGATGCGGGGCTCACTCCAGCAGTCTGGCCCATGGGCAGTTGTTGTCCAGAGAGCAGCAGGACCAACAGCTCCCTGCACTGTTGGTGGTTATGGCCACCAATGCCACCATGAAACCAGGCAGGGCGTGCAGAACTGGCCCCTGGGCCATGTCCACCAGCTGCTCCAATTTCACCATTATAGAATCATAGAATGGTTTAGGTTGGAAGGGACCTTGAAGACCATCTCGTTCCACCCCCCCGCCCTGGGCAGGGACACCTCCCACCAGCCCAGGTTGCTCCAAGCCCCGTCCAACCTGGCCTTGAACACCTCCAGGGATGGGGCAGCCACAGCTTCTCTGGGCAACATGTTCCAGTGCCTCACCACTCTCAAGAATGTAAAATTTCTTCCTAATATTTAATCTGAATCTACCTTCTTCCAGCTTGAAGCCATTCCCCCTCGTCCTATCACTACGTGCCCTTGTTATAGGGTGATGAAAGCCATCAGTTAAGGCTGGCACGGCCCCCAAGG
Source organism: Ibidorhyncha struthersii (assembly GCA_013398815.1). Lineage (NCBI taxonomy): Eukaryota > Metazoa > Chordata > Aves > Charadriiformes > Charadriidae > Ibidorhyncha > Ibidorhyncha struthersii. Next base: position 30,770 of record VZSZ01002903.1, on the reverse strand, counting down.
CAGCCAGCCTGCTCTCATTTCCCCTCCCTGTCCATAGAGGCACCAAGCAGACCAAAATTTCTGCCTGCTGAGAGCTCCCATCAACCCCCAGGCACCTGAGCCAGGTCCTTCGGCCGTGGCATAGGGTCTGTGGGAAGGCTACTGTCGGCCTGGTGAAGCAGCTCCCCCAGGATCCCTCATGGACTGATGAAGAGACAGAAAATTGGCTCTTCGGTAGGCAGGTTTGGGGCAGGCGAGTTGGGTTGCTGCTCTGAACCAGCCTGTCTCCAGTGAACGTCTGTCTTTGGGTTTCATGCTGACATTTTTCCATCCCCACTACCTCCAGCCCAGCCTCACCTTCTGTGTCTTGCATACTTTCCACGGATATGTCCTGAGCCGTTACAGCCTGGGGTCGGACAGCTTAAGAGGGAAACAAGCAGCCATCAAGAAGAGCAATAAGACGTGGAGAATTCATTTTTAATTAGAAGTGTATAAACTATGGTCAGTTGAACAGGTCCTGTGCCCAAGGAACAAAATAACTGCAAAAGGGAAGATAATTTCCCTCAAACGGTTCAGCTTGTCCCTTTGAATTCCAAGTGAGGAGGGCAGGAGAGCAGCCTTGCAGTTTGCTAAAAATTAATGAAATGACTCACCCCATTTAATTAGATGAACGGTTCATTATAGTTTTATGAGTATGTTTAATTAAAGATTTGCATGTGTAAGAGCAAGCTTTTAAAAAGCAGACAACTACTGCCCTCCCTGCTGCCGCTCTGCAGTTTTCTTTTGCTCTGGTGCGGGAGGAAAACATGGGATTTTCACTTATTTGGTGGCTTATCAGGGAACTGGGGTTCCTTGCAGTAAGAAACGAGTGACTTTTTGGAAAGAGCAGGCTGCGAGTGGATCGAGGATGTTTTAGCCAGAACACGCTGGGTGGAGATCACCGGGAGAAAAATCCACAAAACCACCTCGGAGCTTAACTTTTGAGGGAACGGGTGGGATTTAGGTGACCGGATCTCCCAAATGCAGGCATTTGCTCCTGCTGCTCTGCAGAAGAGGATGAGTTAAAGACTTCCAGGGAGCTCTGGGCAGCGCTCGCAGCCGCTGCTGCCTTTGCCATGGGCTGCAGCGACGCAGCCTGCTTGCAGCATCCCTCGGCGCGGGGCCGCGCGCCTCCCCTGCAGGGGTAATTAGCCCCAGCTCCAGGAGCTATAAGGGCTCCAGATAAGAAGCATTAAAGCAAACATTTTCTGGCAAAACCAGATTATGGCATTGATTATAGGATGCCCAAGTGACTTGCCTGACGTCTGAGGAATTCTGGAGTCGTGTAGGATTAATAACCTCATTTAGCACTGTATCACCCTCAGCCTGGGAAGTTGGAAGTGCTAATGAAATCTCTTGATGACAGTGCAAAGGAGAAGGTATCGCCAGCCCAGAGGGGATCTGGCCAGCCGGTTATTCTCAGAGTAAAAGACACGGGACAACATTAAATAGTACCGAGTGCCAAGTCAGGCTTTAGGGACTCAATTTCTGCTCTCAGCAGAGAGCTCAGCCCTTGCAGAAAGCTAAGGATAAGGAGGATCTGAGTGCACTAATGGATGCAGCAGCTTGAAGTGCACCGGCGGGTTATTAATGGCTCAACTCCCCAGAACACCGTACACAAGTCAGATCGCTGTGTTCAAAGAACATAATTCAACCCAAAACCGGGACAGGAAAGGGCTACTGAACTGTCAGGGGAGCAGGAATCCTTCCTTCTGGGACACCGGCTTGCTTTAGCTTAGCAAAGCTAAAGTTAAGAGGTCAAATGATGGCAGCACATCCCCTAAGGGGACACGGCTTTCTAGATGAGGTGGATACGTAGCCGTGGGTGTAAGCTGCACCTCCTGGCCCCTCCGAGATGAAGTCCCTCCTTCCTGCTGTCCCCTTTGCTCGTGGCCCAATTTCAACCCAAGGTGCTGAGCATCCTCCGACGGCATCGCTTGGGGGATGGCTCCCAGCTTTTTCGGCGTGCACACGCAGCCCGAGCCCCGCTGCGCCTGGGGTCCTACCCCCCAGCAAGGCACCCCTTCCCGAGCAAAACGCTCGAGGTCATATCTAAAAAGATCTCGTCCCGCTAACGTGCGTAATTGGAAGAGGGACTCCCCCCTTCGCTGCTCCCTCTGCCGATGATTTGAAAGTCTATTTAATTTTAATTGCCCTCAGTCATGACTGAGGCTGCTCTGTCCTGAGCAGCCCCAGATGCCCTTTAAGTGACTGCACACCAAAAGAGAGAGCGGTGTTTATGTTACCAGTGACTTGCCTGAAAAAAAGCCTCATTCAGTGGCAAACAAGAGCAGCTCTGATGATGTTACAGGCTTTTATAAGCTTTCCTGCATCAACTAAAGCTGATCCCCCCCCCTCCCCCGCCATTTTTGGTGTGGTGAAATGAAGCCTGCACTAAAAAGTAAGTAGGAAAGAGCCAAACGGTTCAGCACTGAGGTTTTCCAAAGCAGGTGGTGATTTGGGATGTCTCTGGCTTCGGTGTGTCGATTTAATCCCTTTAAAAACCGCCCGCACAGAGGCGATGCTCGGCATGCTCCGGGCCAGGCGCTCCCGGCCCTGCTCTCCTCTGGGGAGACTGCACATATTTTGGCAGGAGTCCCAAAAGGGGACAGGGGCTTCGTGGTCTATTAAAGCTGCTGTCCTTCCCTGCAAGAGCCATCCACCGACCTGCTCTCCCCCTCTCCGCAGACTTCGTATGCTTGACAAAAGGGCCTCTTATTGTTATGCAGACGATGCCCTGCTTCCAATTAGTCGATTAATCGTCCAGTTAATCAGGCAATTAGGTGACAGCTGCAGAGATGGCTTTGTGGAGCACTCTGTCCTGCCCCTTATATATGTCACCTGCTCCAATTACCACCTCCACTCAAGTGTTCAGCAATAAAAGTTGGAGAAGTGGCATGCCTGCCGCTTGCTCCTCCCGTCTCTCCAGAGTAATAGGAGAGTGGAGGAGCAGAAATGCTCTGAAATTGGGTTGGTTAAGGTCCAATTACTCTTTGACACACACGGCTTTCTGACGGAGGCTGCTAGGAAAGGCAGCCCCTGCTATTAGCGCCTGTCCAGGTTAAAGACTCCTACCTCTTGTGTAAGCCCTTGTGCGAGGTTTAAAGGGAGCTTAGAGATGGGGGAGGCTGTTATTTATAATGAGAAGCTCTGTAGGGCTGCAGAGGCTTACTCCAGCTCTTTTGGCTGCTGCTGTTGGCATGCCAGCGCTGCTAAATGAGTGACAGCACGACCTCCGTGACTCAACAGGGGATATAGGGCCACAGGAGGAGCATCTGGCACAAGAAGTGATGTGACACAACATTGTTTAGGGGCAACAAAAGGATGTAAAATATATGGAAAAGAAACTCTGGTTAGTAGGATGTTGTCCCTAATGATCCTGCAACACAAAACGTGGGCATCAGGTTTTGCTGGGGTTTAGATGTGGGGTGGGACAGAGGATGGCTGGAGGGTCTTTGGTCTAACGTGACCCATCCAGAGCTCCTGGTTTCATCCCTTTGACTCCTGCGGTTCCTCTAATGTGTGCTGCCAAGTGGTGCCCCGAGGACTTGGACACAACGAGGTGCCCACCAATATAAGTCCCCCAGCAAGCCCTCTGCCCCATTAGTCCATGGGTTTGCTCCCCTCACCCAGGCTCCCAAGCCTGTAAGGAGCTGTGGGACTTTGCCCAAGCTAGTCACCGCAGGGGACCTCCCCTCCCTCCCACCAACGAGGAAGAGCAGGGTCCTTACCTCACCTCCTGGCCGATGAGCTCCGTGGGCACTGGGCAAGGGAGCGGGATGCAGCAATGGAAACAAACACAAGGTCAAAAACACCACAAGGGTGCCCGTCCACCCCACCCCCCCCTGCCCCGAGACATCCCCCTTCTGTAGGGGATGCTCTCCTGCCTGCAGCTGTGTTTCTACTGCCTCCTTAGGCATCCCAGTCGGGAAAGAAAGGGCAAGTCTATCCTGCTGTCGCTTACTACATGCCAGTGTGTAGTAAATCATAATCCTGCCTTGTAAATCCTCATGCCTGTGCTTAATTTCAAGCATGTGAGTGCATGTTTGCAGTATCAGGGACCAGCTGGTTCTCTAAATACATGACGACTTTAAAGTCAATGGAGCTATGCTGGTATACATGCGTATAACTCGAATGCTTTTATGTAAAGACCAAGGTTTCTCATGCCTTCTTCTCTATGTTTGCCTTTAAAATATGCTTCTCCATTACTTTTTGCACAGTTGTCTGCTGTTTTACTGCAACAGCCACATTGACCTCTGTAATATCAACAGGCACAGCCACATTTTTCTCCTCCCCTTGTCACACTGGACTGATGTGGGAGCCCCGGCCTGTGCTCGGACACATGGCAGGGGATGTGTTACTTGGTTTTTAAGGTAAACAATAGTTTGTAGGGGGTTTAGGGATTATTCCACACTTGTGAATAAGACGACTTCTCAGTGCTTACAATAACAACACAGAACAACATCGCATTGCTGCTGAAACCTTACATCCAGCCAGGAATCCAAATAATCAGGAGGAAAAAAAAACCCACAACACAAGTCTAAATTTGCCCAGGCTAAAAACCATAACACGTTTGCTCAATTTGTTTGAGCTAATTGGGTTTCCTGGGATCCAGCTCCCGGTGGGATGACTCACAGGCTTCAACAAACTGGAGGCAGTGGCAAGTCCCAGGGTGTATGCAATAAATTACCTTTTCACATCAAGAAACCCAGAATCAAGTGTGGCAAAGGCAAGGTGCGAGAAAATAAATAGAATCAGGGCACTCTCATTAGCAACCTGAGCGCGCACCTTTATCTACGTGCAACAAAGCAATGAAACCCAAATGCCCAAGCTCGATTCAGCGCAATTGGCGGCATCTGGGGTATGGTTTGTTTTTAAAAAGATGCAGATGCTGCGGAGAATGGGGAGGAGGGTGGGTCAGGACAAAGGAAGGTGGTCCAGCACAGCTGTGTGAGTGAAGCTGTGGTCCCTGCAGCCATCCCACTTTTTCAGCCAGCCCTGTTCGTTCCTCACTGCCAGCCACCTTTGCAATGCATCGAATCCACGGCCACAAAAAGGAACCAAAACAGAGAGGCTGGTCTGTAACCGTCACATGTGGCCACACGACCACCCTGTGCCCTGTATCAGAGCACCTCGCCTTCTCCCAGAGAGAAAGCACGCAAAGACAGACCTGCGTGGGTTGTTTGGTTTTGTTTTTTTTTTCAAAGTCGGGAAATAAATAGCAATCAAGGTTTGTATTAATCAGTCGTTTGTCCTCACGTCCCTGCCGGGGGACAGCCCCGTTTGCGTCTCCGGCGTGCACTACTTCTGCCAGGCACTCTCAGATGTGCAACTTCAAAGCCGCTGGCAGAGTGCGCATGATGAAAGCCCCGGGAGCTGATCTGAAGCTCCAGTGATTGAGATTCCCNGTTTTTTTTTTTCTTCCCCTGAATGTAGAGGATGAGGGTTAAATATTATGAGGACCTGTAAAGTTTTGGGGTTTTGCAGGTTTGTAGACAGATTTTGGTGGGGCTGGAGGCAAGGAGGGGGTGGGCAGTGCATAACTTAAAGAGTTAAGACTGGACCTGAAAAATCAAAGCCCATTTGGAACAAGCAAAGCCCGGGGAGCTCAGGTCTATCCATCCCCACGCTGCGGGATAACCAGCTGCTCACCTCTGATAGACTTCGATCGCGTGCGTGCTCTCTTATCGTCATTTTCTAAACTCATCTGGAATGGAAAGAAAAGATAATTGTTGAAAGATAACAAGAAAATTATCGTTAAAGGACAGTTTCACATGCGGTTGTTGCTCTCTGTAAATACCTGGGTGGCAGGGAAAGCTTTCCTGCGTTTTTGAGACAGGTTCCTTGCATTGATTTTGTTGTTCAACCCACAGCGCCCAAATTAAGCAACCTTAAAATAATTTCCACATCCTGGGACGCAACAATGACTCTCCACTGGTCGGGTACCGGAGAGGGCCAAACACCCAGATGTGATGGCCCGTGATGGAAAAGGGCTGGGTCTGAGCTGTCACTTGTTAAAGCAGGAAGTGATTTCTCTGGGTTTACACCCAGAAGTGCTGCCGCCACCTAGGCGAGTATCTGGCGCATATTCAGAAATCTCTGAATATACAGCCAAGCTGATCTTGTGCCTGGGAAGGGCAACTATTCGTGTAGTGCCCCAAAGAGCAACCTCTCCTCTCCACTTAAATTTGACACAAAAAGGGTTGCATCTAAACACCCCCCCTGCAACGTGGACATCAAACAGGAGGGTCTGTGGGGAATACGGGCATGAATAAGTAACATCGGGGACTTCAAAGTGCTCGATATTAATTAAACATCACAACATGCCACAGGGTAGCGGAAGGCTTAAGTGCAGCCACCTCTGGGGTGCAGTGTGGGCTCTTCACCCACGTCTCGGCATCGCGGGGAGGGGGGAGCTTTGAAATCAGGCTGTGCCTGGAGGTGGGAGCAGCGAAGGCAGGGGACCTCCGCGGCGGAGCAAAAAGATATGGCCAGAATAATAGAAACGGGATTTCATGAAACCTGTCAATGAAGTTGCTGACATGGCCAAGGAGCTGGTTTTCACGTCTCGCCCTCAATGCAGACACTCTCTCTGCAGGTAGGTGTGTTTGGCAGCAACTGTCAAGGCGGTGATGCGGGATCAGGGTGTGAGCAGGGAGGTGGATTACAGCCTGGCAGGCTGGGGGACAGGACAGTCTGGGGTTTATTGAAGTGCTACTGGGACATTTCTCCCTGCGATAATAGGAAGGAAAGAGAATCGGGGGAGGGAAGGACCCTTTCCAAGTGGGATTTGGGGATTTGACATACTAAACACAAATTCTCTCTGGCACATACTCTTTGGAGCATCCTCTACAAGGCCCAGCTGGAGGAGGATCCAACCAGCTCCTGTGCCATCCCTCAATGAGGAGACTCCACAGCTAACCCTCCGGCACCCCCGACGGAGGGGGAACACAAGTGGTGGCTCCACCTGGACGAGGAGCAAGAAGGGGGACACATGCGGACGATGCATGAATGGTATGTGCCACCGCATCCCCACGTGCACCTCAAAACGCTTTCTTGATGGATACTGCTCACAGTCCCCAGCAGAAGGGGCCGGGGGTCCTCACCCATCACCCTCGAAGGATGCACTGCTTCGTTTGAGCCTCTCTTGTCCCCCTGGAGGTTTGGGGGTGGCGAGGAGGGAGGGAGGCTGTTGGACAGGCAAGGAGAGGGGACAGAGGTCCCCAGCCGTTGGGGCACCGCAGCTGAAAACACCTCAAAGGGGAGGGATGAAATTTCCCCGAGCGAGTGCCTCTCTCCCTCCCGCCGCCGCCCTCCAGAAACACAGCGTTAACACGCAATGATTTATGTGATTTGTTAGATGGGGAGATTGGAGAGGAGAAAAAAAATTTAAAAAGGGAAAAAAATCAAAACCTGGAGCAATTTATGCGTTCTGTCAGCATTCAGCTCGTGGCACCACAGTGTTGTGCTTCACGTTTATTACAATCTTCCCAATAACACAGCAGACAATTACTATAATTTCTATTTTTAAAGCCCCGGTTCCCTGCGGACCAATGGCTCACGTTTAAAGTGTGGAGAGGAGCAGGTGTCAAAGGGACTTCATTACATTTATGAGCCTTTCAACGTCGGCGTGCGCTGAGCGAGCTAGCTAATGCCGCCGCCGCACGCCAACAATACGACTAATACGTTTGNTTTTTTTTTTTTTTTGACAGTTTTCCCAGGGAATTGGCGCGCGTTGGGCTGGTGCCTTGGCAATATGGGTTTCCTGCAGATAAATTATTCAAAGCGGCAGAGGAGGGCAGGCTGCGGGAAGCGTAATGGGCACCGCCGGAACCGTGCCAGCACCGGCCAAAAAAGAGGAAGGGCTGGGACCCCAACAGGGACAGTGGGGGAAAAGCAGAGCAAAACTTCACTTTCCTTAAACCTGCCCTTCAAGAACAAGCTACTTGCCTATAAATGGGTGAGATCCAATTTCATGTCACATTTGTCTTCAAAAAATTAGATATCCTATCTGAGCTAACGGCCAGGCTCCTCGCTACACCATAGCACCTCACAAAGCAATTCCTCCCATTGCCTTCAACACCTCTTTCAAGCCACGATCAAATGCAACAGGAGCACGCTCTGTCACCGCATGGACAAAGGGGACAGGAGCCACTTAAGACAGGGACGGACCCAGCCTTGCTAAGCACCAAAGGGTGGAAAAGCCAAATAGGCTGCCTCGCCTGGCTTACTGTACAAAGCAGCCTTTTTTTTTCTTTTTTTTTTAAAAAAAAAAAAAAAAACAAAACCTAAATTACTGGGAGGGTTCCCCATACAGAAGACCCTATTACTTGATTAGAGAACTTCACGCAGCCTCACCACTGTGTATTTAAAAAGTTTTGCTTACAGCACCGGAGGAACGGGGTGGGCTCTGCGCACCCAGACTCTCTTTTCTACTATCAGGCTCCTTTCCTCAGCTTAAATCAACAGCAGCGTCATCCTCAGAAACCTTCATTTCCCACCAAAGCGCAGAAAACACCAGGAAAAAGGTCTGTTTCTGAGCTGAGCCCCTGCTCCTCCCAGGCAACTTAAATTAACTGACGTGGCCATTACTGCGCTCCTGGAGCCTCCGTGGTTATCGGGCTCGGATGCATGAAGGTTACATGAAACCACTGTCCTTTATTGTTCGCCTCCTCAGCGAGAAGCCCTGTAGACAGATCGTCTTAACGCGAAATTTCAGGTCACATAGTGCATGTTTGCAGTCTTGCAGACTGACGGGGTATTTTCATTTGTTCTCTCTTGCTCACATAATAGCCAGGCTGAGAAGCAATCTGGATTTCATTCTTATTATTTTAACTCCGAATGGAAAACAAAGCAATCTGAAAGGAAACCTGGAAATAAATTATTGCTACCAGATGCCAGCCCCAGAGCACGTTAGTCCGGCTAGAACAAGACAGGCTTATACTGCTTCTCCTCACCTTATCGCTGGATTATCTCTCACATTAAACCAAAAGAAGCATTTAGCAGGTTTCCTACCCCAACACCAGGAGACAACGCAGCGGAAAGGACGGTGCACTGGGTCTCAGGGTACTCACTGCGAGATTCAGCTCCACGCTCTGCCACTGACAGTCGGGGCAAGGTAACCTTGAGAACATCACTTCATCCCTGGGTGCCCCTTTTTTGTACCTTCTCTCTGAAGGTGCCGCGGAGCAGAGGGTATTTCTCCCCACGTGTTTGCCCTCGCGCTAAAGAGCTTCCTGACATGACCACAGTACGAGCTATACTGACGATGTCCTGATGCTGCAAATCTAAGTCAATGAGGTTCAGGCAGATAAACTGGAAAGACAGTTTGACCCGAGTACAGTGTGAATTTCAACTGCCTACTTCTGCAGTAACGGTCTTGCTCTGCTGCCAAGACTACAGCGATACAGTGCGGGAACAGCAGCACGGATCTGAAGTTTAATTTTATAGAGTATACCTACAGGGTTGATATTTTCTTCTTCTTTCTTACCTTAATACACATTTCTTTTCCAATGGAAGACCGAGGTGCTAGCATAAAACTGCTGGAGCCTCCCGTGTGCTGATGCCCAGGTGTGCCTGAGCTTTGACAGCTCTGTGCAAATATGCCATTAAGGGCCACGCTGAAATTCCCCACGGTCAGTGGTAATACTTTATATGTATTCAAGAGCACCATGGAGCTCAGGGAAAATAAACACGCTGAAAAAGCCTTCAGCTGGACAAACGGAGGTGAGGATTCAGCAGGAATACTTCTGTTACTCTGAAAGCAGCAGAGCTTCCATCAGTGCTTATTTGTGGGTAGAGCAAAATGCCATTTGCAAGAAGCTGTGTCTGAGCTTTAGAGGGACAGATGGACAGAGCCTCTATTTTTACTTAAAAACCTCCAAAATCTAAAATTTACCTAGCAGCAGGTAAAGCAGGAGGAAGAAAGTGCCAGAAGAAATAACGTTTTTCCTACAGAAGTGTTGAAAAGAGGTTTTCTACTCGGTCCTCCAGGTCCAAAGAGCCCAATCTTTAGCTCCTCAAGGGAAAACACAGTACTGAGTGCCCTAATGAGGTAGGACCCCACCCCACCCCACCTCACTCTACCCTGACCATGAACAGTCAGAGGATGGTCCAGCTCCCACAAGCCTGTGGCAGCGCTGGGTTCAAAGCCAGGACGAGGGAAGGGGAGGGAGAATGATGCTGTGTGGGAAACCTCCACCATCACCAGCCTTGTCCCAGTAAACTCCTTCAGGCTCTCACCAGGGAAGATTAATTTGCTGGTTAATTTGCACTGTTGTTTGCTGCTTTCCTACACAAGGATCACCTTATCAGCACGAGCCAACGAAGGGAGCAAACCCCAAGGTGCAGCCGGATGCAGACGATGGGGCAAATCACAGCCAGGCAGCAAAACTGCCCCTCAGCACCCACGCAGCGAGGATGGGTTTGAATGGCCGTCCTGATCTTTTGGGGGGGATTTTTATCTTCCACCCCACGAGGAATCCACCCCCCTTGGGTGCTGCCGGCTGAACACGGGTGGAGACAACTGGATCTGGGTCTCCAAATCTCTCCCCCCTGCCCTCTGCAAAGTGCCGTGGCATCATCAGTCACTGCAGGAAGTGAAGAGGGCTTCATCCCGCTGGACCTTCTCTCCCTGCTAATTTTTAAGAAAATTAATAAGTAAGGGGTGATGGAGGAAGAAATACCCCTTGATCAAGAGTCTCCCTCTACTTTTAAAAAAAGGCTCAATAGTACCTCCCAGCTGCTGTTTTATAACCACACTCTGAGGTTACGGTGGGTTTTTTTTCCCCCCTTCTTCCTTTAGGGTCTTCCGGGCTGCTTGATTTGAATCCTCCTGACGTTCCACCTATTGTGAGTCCTGTCCTCGGCTGAATAAACTACTGTCTGCCTTTTGCTCTCTCACTGCTTCCAGGAAAGGACACCCTGTGCAGTGTTCTCGGGCTTGGAGTCGGGGGGAGGATTTTGCCTTGACATCTTTAGATGCAAACCTGCCGCTTCTACCCACCTCAAATTAAAAATTACAGCTGTGTCGCAAACATCCTCCTGAAGCCGTGCTGTCAGTTTTCATTTGCAGAAAGGGTCCAACCCCCACCCCTCAAAAAAAAAAAACCCAATGCTGCAAATGAAACGCTTACCAAGCGCTAATGCTCCATGGCGATAGCAGAGGCATCCTCCGCACAAGTGAAGCGGACCAGAAAAGATGCTCCCGAGCATCACGTTTGACACAGCAGCGGCTGTGCCGTGTGCCTCCGCAGCGCTGACATTCGAGCATTGGGCTGGGGTGATTTCATATGCCGTAGTTTAAGTTGACATATACTTTCCTCTTGACTGTTTGAAAGTGCTACGGCGCACAATCCAAATGCCATTTGACGCGCAGAGAGACCTAAGCAGCTCCGTACATGCAAACGGCTCTTACACCAGAAGAGGAGGGGGTAGGAGAGAAAAAATAAATATCGCAGTTCTTCAACGCCATTGTTTTCCAGCTCTTACTAAGCTCCTTTTTTCATAAGATTATCGTCGAGTGGCACAATGCACTGCAATTGCGGGAGTGAGCTACGTGCACGTCTCCAAAGAGGACTGCGGCAGCCGGTGCCCGTGGCAGGGGATGGGCTCTGGTGGCCCCATCAGTGTCAGCCCTACCTGTCCTAACAGCAGCCAGCCTTCGCCAACAGCCTGACGGCTGCTCGGCGGTACCGGCAGCTACCTCACCACGGCACAGGAGAATAGAGAAGATTTGGGAGAGAAAGGTTCCTTTCTCCCGCAGCCACCGCGGTCCAGGATGAGCGCAGGCAGGAGCGTCCACGCGGACGGTCTCAGCTGGCTCAGGGCAGAGCGCTCCTCTCCCCAGCGCTCGTCAGAGATCTCATTTCAGACCTGTCATGGGAAATTTTATCCTGCACCTGGACTTCTTTAGAGGCAAAAATAAATAAGTAAACGTGCCCTACACATCCCATTGTCCTTCACCGCTGTGCACCCTGTGGATTACAAGCCATAGCTGGCATGAAAAACTACATTTAAATACAATACGTATTTATGAGCACGCATGCAAGTGCAAGTGTGCGCACGCGGTGCAGATCCGAAGGTTCGCGCGGGACTGAGACCCCTCTCCCCGCTACGAGGTAAGAGGGCTGCACACACAATATCCAAGCCTAAACTATCCTAAGTTCTGCCCAGATTTTAGGAAAATATAGCAGAAAATAAATACGCTACTGCACTGATACGCAAAGAAATATTTTTTTAAATTTGCCTAAACGGGTTTAAACTAACACATAGGGAAAAGCGCTCACAGAGAGCTGGCAACAGCCTTGTCAAAGCCAGCCTCCTCCGCCCCCTTCCTATTCAAGTTTAACTCATTTTTTATAAGGAAAGACCAGAATTCACCTATTGCTCACTCATGCACCTCAGGCCCACAGGCTCAGTCTTGCAGCCAGAGACGCGCAGGATCAGGCCCTCGCGTACCCTCCACGTCCCACAGGGTGACTCTCCGTGGACCTGGCTTTGCAGGACCAGCACTGCCACCCCCAAAGGCTGCAGCTCCCCAAATCCCACTCCCACTTCAGATGCCCCCTCCCACCTCCCTCTCTCCCCCCCCAGACCAGTCACTCTGTGAAAACACAGAAAAGCAGAGCTGGGGGTTGCAAGAAACAGTTAATATTAGCGATGTGCTTGGCAGAGGCAGCGCACTAGATGAGCACCAGGTACTAGGAATATTACCTTTTGTAATCATTGCTTTATTAACATACAACAATCTTATTAAATCTAATCTAAGTGCTTATTTGGCAGGTTCAATAGAAAAGCCTTAATTGAGCTCGTTTTAAATATAGCAACAACTGCTTACTCTGCTTTCCAAGAAGGTGTGAGCTTTCCTGGCGACACCTGCTTGCAGCTGACAGCTTGTTAGCAAAGAAGGATGATTTTTAAGGGTGGATTTTTGCTGGTTTGGGGTTTTCCCAGGGCTCGGTTTATTTGGGGATACAGGAAGAGTCAGTAACTATCAGTCACCCAAGCAGGGCTTCCTCCACCGCCCAGGTGGGTCCATCCACCCGTCTGAGATGGTGTCTTGCTACCGAGAGGCCAAAAATGGGACAGGAAGTGCCATTTGCGTAATGAGCAGCCCAGTTCTATGCTTAATTAAAGCTTCCTAATCTGCTGGCAGTGAATCCGCCAGGAGGTTTGACAGCCTTGGCTGGACCTCTTTCATCAGCCACAGCTGCAGCAGTAAATGAGCAGCTCTATTGAGCCCCCAGGAGCTGCCCGGGGTCCCGGTGGGGATGAATGCCTCGCTTGTCTCTTCCAAAGACACCACGGCTTCACCTGGTGTATGAGGGGCTTCTTCCGACCAGCCGGCGCCTTGGAGAAAGGGCCTATTTTAACAGGCCTGGGACCGACCTAAATATCCAGCTCTGAGCCATCCTTGAAGGATGGGACCAGAGAGGAAGGGAAGGATTTAAATATCTGGACCCAAAGCCAAATCTTGACAGCTGGAAGCCTTCTCTGCCCGGATTCACCATGAGGGAGGTTCAGCTGTAACAAGGAGAACAGAGACTTCCAAGTCCTGCCCATCACTTTGGGTACAGGAAAGGCTCCGTCCCGCCAGGACCACCTGGTTCATAAGGGCTGGAGCAGGACGTGGCCCCCGTCCTGTGGCCAACACATAGGGCTGGGGGTCACCCTACCAAAAAAGTAAACGTTTCTGGAGGATCAAGGGCTTTCTGCTCACCTTGATGCGTGTGCCGTGCAGGCTGGCGGCTCCCTCGCAGCTGCTGATCTTCTCTCCACAGGTCCACCTCTGATTCAGCAGCTCACCCCGAAACTCATTTTCTGAGGAGGGGAAGAGGAACATGGGATCAGGACGCAGAGTCAACCCGGCACCCCACCAGTAGTATCAACCGGAGGCAAAAATGCAACATTTATTCCCTGCCTGCTTTTTTTAATGGCCATACAAATCCTGCCGGAGGGTCTGCAAGCCCCGAGCAGGACCCCATGGTGCCACACCAAGGCCAAGAGCCCCAGCCACGAAGAACTTGCATGTGCAGCCTCAGCCTACCCCAAATGCTGCGACGCTGCCTAGCTTGGTCCTCACTTGGAAAACACAGTACTAACAGTGAGTGTCACTGCTGGGCTGGGCAAGGCAGCTGCCAGCAGCGGCTCCGGGGACCTCACGGTGTCCGTGGCATCTGGCAGAGGGCTTCTCCCTTACATCCTCTTCTCTTTCCAGAAATGAAGGTAATTTTTAATCTTTCACAAAAATTCACATATCTAAAGCAGTGGGTGAGACCCATTAGCTGGACATCACTGAGAGACGAGCGGGGTCCCCACACAGGTTTCCGTGACAACTCTCGGTGACACCAGCATTTTGGGAGTGGGTCATTACTCCCATTAGTGGGTCATTCCGTTCCACGGAGAAGGTGCAAAACAAGGGTCTCAAAGTTAAAGCTCCCAGACACGGAGCTGCTTTGGGAGCAAGGGAGAGCCAGCAGCGAGGAGCCTCCAGCTGAAGAGAAAGATTACGGGGAAATATGTACTTTGCAAGCGGATTCTTGGCACTTTCCCTTCACCTAGTACAACTTCAAACATCTCCAAGGGGCCAGCACTGGCCCTGCTGCACAGGGATGGATCTGCAGGGGCTGGGCCAGCACAGAAGAGCTGCTGCGGCGTGAGAGCTGCATGGCACAGCTTCCCCTCCTGTGCAGTTATTGCTCACGGTGATGAGATCAAGAGCGTTTGCCCTCAGACTCTCGCCTGCGGGAGCGTCACAGCTCACCTTGGCAAAACCGCTGTCGCTTCGGGCGCCGCCGCCGTGAGCCTTCCCCACGCATCTTTAATTGCGGCTCCCTCTGGCATTGAGTACTGAATAATTTACTGCCCGTTCTCCAAGTCTTGCTCCATTCATCTTCTACCACCGATGCAAAGGAAAAAGGAGAGCATCCCCCAGGAGGAGGCACGTGAGGAGCTACACACGCGCCGGCACACTCATTCATCTCGGGCTGCTAATAGCCTGGGGAAGAGCTCGGGGCAGAGGCTTCGCTTCCTCTGCCAAACAGGCTCCCGTGCTTCCTTGACTTGATGTTTCTATTATTGGGGTGATCTCAAAGACAAGGAAAGCAGGCGGGAGGCTCACACATGCTAAAGGAAACCTGTGGAAGGTGGGTGCTTCCAGCAACAGATAACTTGCTGAGTGTGTACCCGCCTGGACACCGTCCTGTGCAACTGATGGAGGTGACCCTGCTCTGGCAGGGGGTGGCACTGGGGGAGCTCCAGAAGTCCCTTCCAACCCTGACCGTTCTGGGATTTTGTGTAGGACACCTGCTGAGCAACTTTGGATCTGCTCTGCCAGAAAGCAGCTTTTAGGAGAACACACAGCAAAAAGTTAGGGCATTTATTTCTCCTCTGCCTGTGTCCGTTCTCTACCTACAAGACTCTAAGGAACAACCAGTATATCCCACAGTGCTCTTGCAAGAATGAGTACGTTGAAACACTGGGACAATTCAATCCAATGGTGACATACAATCCAAGTTACTGCCTAAGATAGATGACTGTGAAAGTCACCTTTGTATATTTGTCCTAAAACAAAGCTGTTCTGAAGCTGGGAGGGCAGCTGGGGGGACTTTTCCAGGTTTCATCTGTGTTGTAAACTCCACTCTAAACCCTGTCTGAAGCACTGCGTTCCAGCCTGGACCCACAGGAAAGGCACAGGCCCTGGAAACAAAAATCCAAGAGTTGCTGAAACATTATTCTGCTTCGGGGAAGCTCCGAGGGAAGGGAGCGGGGAGGCACAGATGGCCAGGCAGATGATGAAAACCAAGCAAAATGTGGGAAAGAAGCTAGAAAAGGACAGAAGAAAGGAGAACAGAGAGGGAAAAAATATCAAATAAGAAGAAATAAAGATGTTTCTATAGCACATTCATAGGACAGTACAGCCTGCCTGCTTATCTGAAGCATTTCCCTGAGCATCCTTCTCCCAGGCAGTGTGCTTTAAAGCAGAAGCATCCTCTCCGGGATACAGTGGGGGCACGAGCAGACAGTGGGTTAAACCGAAGAAACAATGCATCCTGGGTGCAAAATAACCCTAAAGATAGCTTAGAAGGTTTGGGAAAGGTTGAGAAGTCATGAGATTCAACCCCAAGGAGGAAAAAATAGCAAAACACACAGACGCACCCTTATCCTCTTTGGGCCTGTTTTGCTCACGTGTGCCTAAGTCGTAGGCTAAGGGTGAGCTCCGGAAGCTGCCGTGGTAAATCTGGCCCAAGATGTCAACTTGTCCTTGTCGCAAGCCCCGTCCCCACCTCCCCGTGCTGTCATCCCTGTGAACAAGAGGAGGAGAAGGGGCTGTGCTTGGGGGCAAGGAGTCCCGACCAGGCTGAAGCTGCGTGGCCGCACCAGCTCAGCACCCTCCTGCCCGCTCCCGTCCCCCTGCCCAGCCCGGTTCAGATGGCCATGGCAGCTCCGTCAACACACGAATCAGATTTCCTCTACTCTGTGCTGCTTAAATGCATTTGGTCTCCGGAGAGGATCAGCTTGCACTGCTGGCTGTGCCCTTTCCACCTCGCCTCCGGACCCTGGGTTCAGCAGAAACGCAGCTCACTGGCTACATGAAGGACACTTGTTTTAACCCCTACTTGGGCCACCCAAGAGGAGATGCAGGATATTGCCTTAAATGCAAGTTTTCGCCCACGGGAAGCAGATCCCGGCAGGAACAGCAGTCTGGGGTCCCCTCCTGGAACCGAGCTGGGACAGCCAAAGCTCACAGCCGGGAGCACTTGCATCCACTCCCCCTTGAAAAATAACCTCGATGCTCAGCCGGTCTGCTAGACCACTGCCTGACCTTCATATCCCAAAGGAAATCACCAGCTCTCCCCCACCACCTCCATCCTCAGTACCCACCACCCAGTCGGGACTGGATCACACACTGGTCTCTCAGCAGACGGGCTGGTTTTCCCCACCAGCATTTATGACAGTCCACCACCAAAACATCAGTGTGTCCTCTTCTGAATTAGGTTCTTTCCCAAACCTTGAAACTATTTGTCCCCTCCTGTCCTTCAGAAATAACCGCTGAGAGGTCAGCTCTGAACCAAAGCGTTGTGAGTTGTGCAAAATCCTGGCAAGAAAGAGCAAGTTCTGTGAAACCTTTGGGTCACCCTCATCAACTCCAAGCAAGAATATCTGGAAACTTGGGAGGGAGACCACGCGCAATTCAGAGTGTTAACCAGACTTGGGTGTGTTTTACTTTTCATTACCAAAGAAAGAAGAAAGCATTCATTTGCCAGAAAAAAAAACCCAACCAAACCTCTCAAGAACAGCAGAAAGTTCTGCTAAAAATAAACCCAACAAACCTCACAGGAAGCTTTGGGGTGCAGAAGGTGAATAGAAAACGAGGCGAGATGCTGCAGGAGGGGGCTGCCTGGGTGGCAGCCAGCTCCCACACGTGTCCTCCCGTTCGCGGGCTGCCTGCCGGCTGCGAGAGCAGCATCGCCCTGTCTCCAAATCTATGCAGAGGTTACTTCTGCTACANGCATATTTAAACTGAAAGACTAGAAGAAAAACATATCAATCTTCATTTGCTCCCCCGAGCGTGAGGAAAGAAAAAGGGAGAGAGAGAGATTTTTCTTCATCTTTGTTCAGGCCCATTTTTCATGGGAAAGGTGAACCCTGTGCTAACAAGGCGCAACGTCCTGAGAACAGGCTGGGTCCTTCCGCGTCCCACCAGACAGCGCGGGCTCCGAGAGAGCACATACAGCAGCGGTGTCAGGGATCGGAGAATGCGCTTTGGACCCCGTCTTTCATACAAATTAAAAAAAACCAAACCAAAACAAAACAAAAACCAAGTCAAATCCAAATTTTACTTCTTCTCTAAACTTCAAAAGCCACCCATGGGCCCCTCCGCCCCCTCTGCGCTGCTTGCTGGCTGACCCCGCTGCATTCTGCAGCGCATCGCCCACGCATGCTGCTCTCTATGGCCATCGACCACTGCCTGGAGAACACCAACAACTGAATTCGCTCTCCTGCGTGGCCCCAAAGCCACGGTGCAGCGGGGGCTTCTCTTCCAGCAGGCAACACGAGTCTCATCTTTGATTTAAAGCTTCAGTCTCTGATCCTTGCTACGCCACTGGGCCCCCTTGCGCAGCCCCCGGGACTCAGCACAGCACAGCCTGAAGCCCGACTAATTGCCCCCACGCTCCTGCCCAGCCCTTGCCAAGAAAAGACTCCCCCGAGCCGATACCCTGCGCGACTGCCTGCCAGTTCAGCCTTCGCGCACGCAGGAGCGCAGCAGCTATGCATCAGGGTGCTTTTTTTCAAGGGAGATGAATTAAGACCTCCGTAGGGATCAAAATGCACTGAAAAAGTAGAACCCAGCTACTTCGGCAATTCTTCTTCATTCTTCTCTGATGCCGGGAGTGCTGGTTTAACCCCCTCTCATGGCACAGAAATACCATCTATTCAATGCAATTATCGCTGTTTACTGCAGCATGGTTACGTTCAGTGCTTCAAATTTAGCTTCCCAAACATGCATTTAATTTAAGATTTAATACCGGATGTTAATTGTATACTGCACAGTAAATGACTGATCATTAAAACATATTAATTGAAGTTTAACAGCTGTGTAATAGATATTACATCTCATACTTATCAGCAAATATGATTTAATAATCAGTTGGGACGGGATGTATGGATGGGAGACGTAGCATGGCCAGCTAGATTATGGGTGATTCTTTGCTGTTCGTTTGCTGACCTAAAGATACTTTTCCATAGCATGTTTGGAAAGAATCTTGGCAATCAGCAAGCAGATGTTGAGCTTTGATGCTCTCAGCTGGGGAGCTTACCTGGACAAGCCCCAAAGAGTTTATAATCTCTATAAAAGGAGAAATGGGAGAGCCATGAGCAGTTTCCTCCTATAATGCCGAGGCCGAGCTGCAGGGACCTGGCCCCAAGGACCGTGGTTGCACCAACAGCAAAGCGGGGAACCAGTGAACCCCAGTGGATGGGGAGCAAACACCGGGAGATTGTCGTCCTCCCCCAGCACCTGGGGAATCCTTTCCACTGTGTGCAAGACTCACGGCCACCCTGTACTTTCTAATAGTGACTCTTATTTAAAGCAAGTTGACAAACATCATTGCTCTTGACGAGGCACATATATATCCCAGCCCGTACGCCCTGGGCTGGTCTCTGGGGCAGTTGACCTGAGTGCTTGGTCTCCCGCTGCTCCTGTCCCCTGTCTCCATCATCACACTGACCCAGCACATCCCACTCCTGCAGCCCAGGGATCACTGCTCCTCATCCCCACGTCACTCCCAGCTGTGCCTTGTCTCGCCGAAGTGCGGCGCCGGACCATGCCTCGCTGCACTGTGTGGCTGTTCGGAGACCCAACAACTCATCGTACCGGTGAGCTGAATTTTGATCCTACGGCCCTGACAAACACACAATGCTGGCTTAACCCACTGGGCTACTGTGCAGCACAAGCTGCAACATCAAAGGTTATGAAATCGGTGATGCATGCTCTGATCTTTTATCTTCCCTTTACCCAAAGGAAAGGAAGAGTTTTGATTTCAGTAGGATCAAACCTTTCTAGTGCTTTCACTGCCGAACGGACGCTTCCAGCATGGCATGCGTTGCTAACATGCTACGCAACCAACTTGGCACCAACAGGGCTCAGAGGTGCTCGCTGCCGACAGCCGAGCACAGCCCTGCTCAGCTCTGCAGGTCCTGAGGGTACAGGGGAGAGGAGGGGAGCACCAGGGCTTCCATCTGGCTATGCAAAGGGGAAGAAGACAAGTCATCGCTAGCACAATGCCACTGTTTCTCCATCTCCATCTGCAGGAACCCACCACATTCCTTCCAGTGATTCCTGCTGTAGTGCCCGGGGGCCAGCCAGCGGCCCAGGGAGCATCCCCCACCTCGGCTCCCTCCTCCAGCACTGCATGAAGCACAAGTGACTCATGTCCTCTTTCCCGGCCCCATGACACCTCACCTCTTGGCTCATCCTGCCTTTGATGCCATCAACTGTCAGCTTTGCCCAGGCAGCTGTGCCAGCCCCTGTGGCCATCTCAGCCATGCCAGCTCACGCTTTGCTCCATCATACCTGGCAGCTTTGGATACTTTTGAACTCTTTTTGACAGGTTGTTGATGGGAAAAGGGAGTCATAGAATGGTTTGGGTTGGAAGGGACCTTAAAGATCACCTAGTCCCAACCCCCCTGCTATGGACAGGGACACCCTTCCACTAGACCAGGTTGCTCCAAGCCCCGTCCAACCTGGCCTTGAACACCTCCAGGGATGGGGCAGCCACAGCTTCTCTGGGCAACCTGCACCCGGGGCTCACCACTCTTACAGGAAAGAATTTCTTCCTAATATCTCATCTAAATCTCCCCTCTTCCAGTTTGAAGTCATTCCCCCTCATCCTATCACTACATGCCCTTGTAAAAAGTCCCTCCCCATCTTTCATGTAGGCCCCTTTAGGCACTGGAAGGGGCTCTAAGGTCTCTCCGGCGCCTTCTCTTCTCCAGGCTGAACACCCCCAACTCTCCCAGCCTGTCCTCCCAGCAGAGGTCCTCCAGCCCTCGGAGCATCTTCGTGGCCTCCTCTGAACTTGCTCCAACAGGTCAATGTCCTTCTGATGTTGGGAGCCCCAGAGCTGGACACAGTACTCCCAGTGGGGTCTCACCAGAGCCAACTGGAGGAGCAGAATCACCTCGCTAGACCTGAATCATCCGTTTCACATGGTCCAGGGATAGGACAAGGAGGAACTGGCTTAATCACCAGAAAACTCAGATTTCCCAAACAGGAGGCCATGTTGCCATAGGAAGGGAAGAAGCACCGAAACCCACTCCTTGGAGAGGGAGCAAAGCCCTCAGTAATGGGGTTCAGCAGAGGGTTAAAGATCCACCAGGAGCAAGGTACGAACATCACCTTGCCATGGGACCCGCCACCCCCGGACCTCTGCAATGGCTGCACCACCATCCTTCATGTGGGGCCTTCTCTCCATCCCTGCCCAACAGCTCAGCACACTGAGCCGTGAAGTGCTCTAGGGAAGGACCAACGTTTCACCCCGCTTCTCTGTATCACCCAGCGCTACAGGAGCTGGAGCCCTCAGCGCACCTATGATGCAAAGGAAGCAAATGAGGCTACGGGCTCTCCTCATTAAGAGCAATATTCATGCTCCAGTGTTCATAGCCAGTTAATAAGACTTTTTTTAGTGTCTTTTTTCTTTTTCTACAGAGAGGCACAAACACACTACACAGCGCAGCAGAAGATATAAAAGAAGGTGTTTTTCACCTTCCATCCTTGTATCACTTGTTTACTCTTCAAGACAGGAATAAATGCTGCACGCCCACAGTAGCACTGCTGTCGGTGCATTGTTCTTAAGTATATTGATCAAAAAGAACAGAGATGGAACATTGGTCAACATCCCATCTTCCTCTGGCTCTTTGGAGGAGCTGTCAAAATGCAAAGCCGCTCCGAGCGCGGTGAGCAGGGCCACCAATAAGAGGGAAAACAAAGCAATGAGGTTCTCCACTGGAGAACCCCTTTGAGGTTCCCAAGGCCCAGGGCAACAGCAGGGCCTCAAAAAGCTCTCAGCTGATGCAGAGAGCAAGACCTGAGCCATGGGCATCTCTGCCTCCTGCCTTCACGCTGCCAGCCACGAAGAGTTGCCCAAAGCATGCCTTTTCCTACTGCAATAGCAGGAACCTCGGACAAGCCTGCTGATTAACTCCTCTCCCAGCATACCTGAGCCTGAACAAAAAAATTAATATTTAAAAAATATATATATAAAAAATCACCAAGCAAATCCTGGCTTATCACTTCCAAATGATGAGTGCCAGCATCCCCTTCTCTGCCAGGCTTATCTGCAGCACAGACAGCTCCTGCCACCAGCTTCGTCTCCAGTGTCCATCCTTTTGTGCACGCAGAGGCAGCCCTGCTCAGCAATGCTCATCTGCTTGTGCCCGGCGTGTGTGCAAACAGGCGTGTAACGCGTCAGGCACGCAGGAGAGCATCTCCAAGAAACAGGATATTTCTTCTTTCTTCTTGCACATTTTCCTCATCATTTTGTTCTAATTTGGCTTTCCTGGTACCTTCTCTATTCAATAAAAGCCAAATGCAAACCGTGTCCCTTAATCTCTGAAACAGCAGCTCACTGCTGAGAAAATAATATAGATGTAACTTCCAGCATCACACACTTTCTTTTCCATTTATATGCAAATGCTGACCTTTCACCCAAGCTGTCTCAAAGAAGTATTTCCTTAAAAATGCAAATAGCATGTTGCAGGCAGTTACTCTGGCTGAGTCTTTCTTATATTATTATTATTATTTCTTTTAACCTCACCAGCACTGTAAAACACAACTGCTAAACTGCACCCCGGTAATAATTACTTTTCATACCAAATCGAAAGCCTCCGTGGAGCCAATGTGTCGAAACACCAGCAGGAGAATTCATCGCAGATGAATTTTTAGAGATGGTTTTGGATAAGTGTGTCTTGGGCCGGAGGGAAGGAAGCAGCTCCAAGATGTGTTGCTGCAGAAGGGAATAAGTCGATGGCTCAGGGTAAGGTTACGAGAGCATCTTCTGTCTTGTAAAACCCTTCCCATGGTGCTGCTGACAGGCAGAAGCCCTCAGGAAGGGGCAAACAACCTGTGTAAGCTGTTGAGGTTTGTGTGGGGTGAGCACAGCGGGCACAGGTCCATCAGTACTGCCAGTGTTGGACATGAACATCCTTCCCTACCTTAGGTGGTCTGGGAAGACCTTTAGGGTTGTGTGCGTACACGTGGTGAATCTGTGCTGTACAAAGGGGCACCGGTACGGCAATAGGACTCCTGGGGCTGAAGGTGAATAGTGAGAAGGGCGGTTGAGGAAGGGGTCGATGAGGATGTGGCCACAATGAGATGATGGATACAGAGGAATAAACCAGATTAGGGGATTTTATTTCCAAGACCCCCCTAGTTCACCTCTCCTTCTCCCAGACGTTGAGAGAAAGGGTAACCTCCGGTGATGCTTCAACTTGCACCACAGCAGCGGTCCCAGTGCCCAGCGACCACATGCCAGACAGCCCTTGGCTTGCATCTCCTCGCCCATAGGGATGGGGACAGGGTTGTCCCCTGCACCAGGACCGCGAGCCCACCCCAGCAGGTTTAGAGGCGAAAGGAAGCATCAGCATTTGCTGCAACCAAAGCTTCCCCTTTCTCACGGCTGTTCTGCACCTGCACAGGGAGGTTCTCCCGGCACGGATGGACGTCAAACAGACCAAGTTGGATGCATTGACCCAGCTCGGGTATTTGGCATCCTGCGTCCAAGCTGCTCCATCACCAGTTTGGAAATCAAGAGCGAAGAGGAAGAGCGAGCCTGAGCGTTGTGCAGAGGGGGATAACAAGGCTGCGCACTCAGGGGTAGCCAAATGTATAAGGAATATACATAAGGAATTACAAAGGTAATAAATGAGGTTCTTTGCATACAGAAATAGCAAGTGAGAGAAGCCAGCTACAGACAGCCTTCCTGCGACAGGGCAACGCGCCGTTCAGGTCAGTACCTGTTTCTGAGCAGCAAACAAAGATTTCCCCAGTATGCAGGGAAAGAGTAAAAGAAACGGGTGAGATACAAACTGATCTTTCCTCTATCATTTTAGTCGTCTATAGATTTAGCTGTCAATGACTCTTTAGCTCCTTCTGGGCTCCAAACCTCCTGAGACGCCCTAGTGTTGACTGTCACAGTCCAAGTGAATTTGAATCCGCTCTGCAACCTTTGGCTCCATGGGTTCTGGGCAAAAAAGCTGCAAAAAGCCCTTACATTGCTGCCGCCCCAAGCTGGGCACGCAGCGTGTTTGAGGGACACAAACCCTTTTGCCCTCAGCACAGGGCTGGGGTCCACCGCCCGCTTGAGCAA
Organism: Ibidorhyncha struthersii; assembly: GCA_013398815.1. Taxonomy (NCBI): domain Eukaryota; kingdom Metazoa; phylum Chordata; class Aves; order Charadriiformes; family Charadriidae; genus Ibidorhyncha; species Ibidorhyncha struthersii. Next base: position 6,882 of record VZSZ01002903.1, on the reverse strand, counting down.
ACGATGGTGATTTTCTGCATGGGGATTTCTACCACATGTGACACCAGGTCAGGCAGAGGAGGGAGAAGCTGCCTGGAAGAGCCAGGGAAGAGGCTGGCAGCGTCTCTGACGCAAAGTTAGATGACTAAGTGGGCTACTTCCCAGCTGCCAGCTTGTCTTTATGATATTAAGCCTTTCCTCTCTGCTGCCATATAAGAAGTGAAAAGTTGACACGTAAGCGTGTGTCATACGGAGGTAGATAGACAGAAGCAATAAGGCATAAAAGGAGGTGAGATCATCGTGCCGCAACAACTCCCCTGGGGTAAGAGGCAGCACTGCACAGCGCCCGCTGGCTCTCAGCCCCCCACATCCCCCACCAGCATCCCTTCTCGTGGCACAGGCTCGGCACGCTCAAACCTAACCCCATTTCTACACTAAGCCCCCCGGACCAGGGGCACACACGGGGTGCCACGCTGCCCACCGTGAAACAAGGCGATTAAGCTGACCCTTCAAATGCCTTTAGTAAAAAGGAGCCTCTGGCGCAGCGCACGGCTCTGCCAGCCGTAATGTCACGGCCCCCCAGGATTATCGCCGCTGAATGGGGCGGCTGCTGTGCACCACTTGCTTGAAAAGGAGAATCATCAAATATGTTAAGTTTATAGCCCTGCTGGCACCGCTCTTAGCGCTCCTGCAGACCCCATGTAATTGAAATTAAACAGAGGCGAGTGATACCTTTCTGTGTTTCCTAGGGCAGCCCACGCTCGCTCGTGAATACAAAGTGGGGACAAGGAGGAGGCGGGATGGGGCAGCAGCGGGGTGCCCACGGGCAGCACTCTCGGAGCAGCTTTTGCCCCCGCTTCCAGCTGCTCCCACGGGCTGAGCCCCCCGCGCTGCATCGCTTTTACCCCCATGTCGAGCCGGGAACGGGGAAACCCCAGACCCCGCAGCCAAGGATTAGCTCAGATCCTCTAACTGGGAAGTTTCTCTCTCCTCCAAACCCTTCTTTTCCCAATCCTCCCCTTGCTGGGGTGGCCTTGCTCTCCTCAGCAATGCTCCTTGCTTGGCGGGCAAGCGTGGCGGGGAAGCGGCCAACCTGCCCGAGCTGCTGTGCCCACACGGCAGCCACCGGCCGCCCCGGCAGGCAGGAAAGCGGCTCCCTGACAGGAGGGAGCCGAAAGTTTCTAGGGGATGCGGGAGAGGAACTGACAACTCCGTGCTCCTCTGAGACACTGCAGGCAAAGTTAACTGTTTAGACTGTCATTTTTTTTAAAGCAACAACATGACTCGCAGGCACCTCCATCCCCCCCCCCCCTTTNTTTTAATAAAAAAACAGAGCAGCTCTCTCCAGAAGGCTATTAATCCTCTCCTGTCACTTGTGTTCTTGGAGAGAGCGTTTCTCTGGGCAAAAGCAGCTACTTGCTCACTGACTAATTACATCAAAACATCGAGGGCAACAAACAAACCTTTAACTCAACTTGCCAGAAGCTCGCTAGATGCAAAGCTTCAGAATTACGGAGGAGAAATGTATGCATCAGCAGGAGAAGCTGGGGCTCCAGATGCGCTCATGGCCACATCAGCTTCCAGAGCCACAAACTTTTCTTTCCTCTCTGCAGAGCCACTCGAGTTGGGTTAACTTTGCCCAAGATAACTTTACCCAGAATATCTCCCACTCAAGGCTTTTGATTTCTTACAAATAAAGGTTTTTTGCCTTTACCAGGGAAGGGAATTAATTTATTGTCTCTCATTCCTGCACAGGCACTTGAGTTTTGCATACGGAGCGAGGACTGGACATGTGTCCCACAGGAATGCTCTTCCTTAGGCTTCAAGCCCCATTACAAGACAGTTTTCAGAAGTGCTTGGCTGAAATCAGGTAACTCCTTTCGAAGCCCATCTGACACCTTCACTAACCCCCACAGCGCACAGGAGCAGCCCCACCTTGGGATGCAGTTTCATAGACCCGACCCCTTCCCTGCCCCAAAATCGTCACCAGACATTCAGCCAACAGGGTTTGGGCTTTGACTTCATTTCCACCCCATCACCCCGCATTGCCCATACAGCCAGAACGGGAGAAGCCAGTGCCAAAAGAAGAAAGCCCAATTCTGCATTTATGTGCTAAACCTGATGGGCATCCAAACCCTCTTGGAAGAACAAGAACTGCAACAGGTGACTCAAAGGCAAGCTTTGGCCCCAAAGCCATGACTGCCAGACCCCTTCCACCCCCTGGAGCTGCCCATCCCGGGCTGCAGAGCACCAGGGGAAGGGAAAGACTCCGGCTCTGAAACCTGGGTTAACCAAAGGCAGCTGCTGGGGAGGTTTCTCCACGCTACGTGGGTGTTTCTACACACAGGTAATTGGGTACTCATCACAAAACTTAACAAGCTGCACTCAGGGAGCCCAGCGACAAGCACAAGGCAGAGTTATTCAACATCAAATTGTTGGTTTCGAGGGATTGTTAAAAAAAAAAAAAGAAAAAATTCACAAGTGCTCAGAGTGTCACCTACAGATTTTGCCAGCAATACCTTGGTTTTTAAATACTGCGTGCATGAAAGCTCCCCCAGAGCCATCTCTTGTACCTTATAATAATATTCACCAGGGGATCCTCCTAATGCGGGGTTTGAATCCATTGCTGCTGAATACACCTGACTCCTTGGCTCGCAGAGAGCATTCAGGTAAACGCGCCCGCAAGCTGCTGCTCAGAGAGACGATTGCCATCCTCAGCATCAAGCAGGAAGGTCTGATCGCACCCAGGAAGAGCGAGAGGCTTCCCCAAAACGGGCACAGACCTGGCTTGCAGATGCCGTCCTAGGAAGAGCCACGCGCTTGCCAAGTGGTTTCAAGCAGAGGAACGAAGAAACCCAAGTCCCTACTGCAGTTTATATTTAATTAGAGGAAAGGCAGCTTACGCAGCAGTTTCAGAAACATATTGTCTTACAGCATATTGGATATTTGTATCTTAACAGCTCGACATCGATTTCTTTTATGTAAAGGAAAAGGGGGGGAAGAGAACTGCGCGCCCTAAGTTGTGTCAGCTCCAAAGAGACGCCTGTACCGCTTGGACTAATGTTTAGAGTAATCAAAGGCGTGAACTCATGTATTATGTATGGGAACGAGAGTTTTCAGTCTTCTGCAAAAAGGAATCTCCAGCGTTTGGTATTTTGTTAGCAGGCTGGCACCATATGGCTCTCCCCTGCTGATATTCTTTCACACCAGAACTTTATGTTCAGATGCTTTAGTTAATATTTTACCCAGCAAGCATAAACAAGATGCAAAGATTGCAGTCGACAGCAACCTTCTCTTAAACCATATACCCACGTTAATAGTGAAGGCTTCTTTCAGCAAGTAGTTTACCGAACACATGCCTGGCTTCCCGCCCCCCCCCCACTTAGGGGTCCAAGCTGGGCCATTTACTTTAACTGCCTTCGCATCAAACAAAACACAAGCAGAGAACCCAAAGAGGACATTTTCACTCCCTTCCTACCCTGTTTTCTGGCTGGTCCGAGGCAGCACTGAACGCGTGCAGGTGCTGCAGGCATACCAGTTGTATTTGTGTACAGTTTAAGGCTGCACCTCCGCTTGTTTTCCGTTTCAGACTAAATATTATCTCAGGAAGGCACAGTTGCGTCTTCTCCACTACCGCAGCAGGGCTGGAGCACCAGGCAGAGCTCACCGCCCACGGGCAAGCCTCACCCAAGCTCTAACAGCCTAAACCGGCCAAGACCGACCGACAACGGAGCATCCAACTTGACAGGCTTCACCAAGACTTGCGTTCCCCCCCTTCCCAAGACAGGCACGGAATCACTTCGGAAAACTGCAGCTTGGAGATTTAGCTCTAAATATAACATTTAGCTTTCCCCCACCCTCCAATATTCTTATTATTCTTTAATATTCTTAAAACAAATAGGACCTAACAGATGTCTTTCAGCCTGCACTCTTATTAATGAGAATATTGTAAGGATGGAAATCAGGTCACAAATGTTTAATACTTTGTTTAAAAAGTCTTCAGCTTCTTTAAAGAGTTCCACTAATCCCAACATGACAGATGTACAAGGCAGTTTTGCTTGGGGCAGATTAAAATTCTCGCTCTGATTTGCTCTTTCATTTGGTCTGATTAAAAAAAAAAATTGCAATGTTATTTTAATGTGCTGACTTCAAAATAAAAAAGGAAAGAATAAAAAGTGACCAGTAAAGGCCAGCATGATCACACTAAAAGCAAATTTATTGTTGTTAAGATAAAAAAGCAGACAAAAGGAACTGAGGGACAGCCAGCCCATGCCCAGGTTAGCATTAAAGCTCTGTGTTAAAGATAAAAGGGGGACCTTTCCAAACTATGTTTTTCCATTTGAAAGTGTTTATTAATCTATTCTCTCTGAAGCAAAAAGTTCAATGAAAGACAAAGATCAAAAGTATTTTAATTCAGGTGAAAAATATTTTTTGTTAATCTTTTTTCTTTTTTTTTTTAAAAAAAAAAAAAAAAACAGAAAGAAAAGCAGAGTATTGCAGAGTGTGCCGCTTCATTATTCTGCCGTAAGACTGACACTTGCTGGGAACAGCCCGGCTAGCAGGACAAGGTGATCTTAGCCACCCTTTCCTCAACTAAACCGTGCCTGGAAATTCCCCATTTCCTTTCCTGACCTCCTTTCACACCAGACCACCCTTCCTTGGGGAAACTTTCACAGCTAACTTCATTTCCTCACTGCTAGAAAACACACCGGCAGCTGCCTCCCATCCGAACGCCTGCACGGCAATCGGTACACCGGGATGATCTGATGGGATCAGCAGAGGAGCAGGGAGGCGGGATGGAGCCCCGGCCACGCTCGCAGCCTGTCTCCTCTCCCCACAATCCTCTGGAAACAAGCCGGAGCCACGTGTGCCTCTGCCCTTGGGTCTGCCCAAAAACGGCCACAGTCCCAGTGCTGGGTCCTTCCAGGGCACTGCTGGACCAGTTTCATATAGGCATTGGACAGAGGACTGGCTTCACACAGCAGGCGGCGATGTTCAAAATATGGTCCCCCAAAGGGCAAACTCCTGCTTAAGGGGACCAAGATGTCACACTAAGATCCCAGGCTGTTAGTCCAGACCTTTCTGGCCCGGAAGTCTTCTCTGCCTCCCCATCCCCACCTGCAAAACCACAGCAAAACCACACAGGAGTATTGTAGTGGTGAATAAGCTCAGCAATAGAAAAACGATAGTTGCGTGTTGTGTATTTAGCCATTTTTTCCTTAAAACTCCAGCTTGTGCCTTCTAGAAAAGAGTCCACAGAAAATCTACAAAATGTTTCAAGTTTTCAAAGAGTTGCTCCATTGGGGAGATTTTTTAAAAATGTTTACATTCATTAAATATAAGTGTTCAACACATGTTCGTGCCTTCAAGGCATCCTGCTCTCAGTGCCCACCTCCAGCTATTCCCAGGGCAGAAACAACCTCAGTCCCGTCCCAAAGAGCCAAGCCACCGCGCAGCCGCTCCCAGCGAAGCAGCTCCTGAGCTCTGCAAGGGCAACCGCAGCACTTTCAGAAATTCCCTGCCACGGATTAACCTGCCAAAAGGGGAAACGTGCTTCCTCCAAATATACGCACACAAAGCTCTTTTCTCCTTGGTGAAAATATCCGCAGGGAGTGCGGGGTGACAGATTTCCCTCTTATCTCTGAAAGGAGCAGAAAGGATGCCCCAGCCCTGCTCTTCCCCGTTACTCGTGACCTGGCTCCCTGATCCGGGAGCAGAAATCTCATGTAAATTCATTTCACTCCAGGAGCAAGGTGTTTCGGGGCATTTCTCCCATGCCAGAAACTTTTCATAGTGTGTGCTTATCACCACGCTTCTCTATCCACACCACGATCTCCTCTCTAAGGACTACTTTGCAGAGGTAAACAGCCTCAGGAGCGATACAGAATATTTTAAGATGGGAGATTTCACAGAAGCCAGCCTTAAGGGTGTCAGAGACACCTGGGGACTCTGCATCACACACCTGGGGAGACCAGCACGAGTATGTAGGCAGTGGAGTTATTCTTTGCAGAATCCAGCAAAACCCAGGAGAAAGGTGGAAAGAACAAAGTTTCCCCGACAGCAACTTCTGCCCCGTCAAATCTCGAGAAATACCTGGGAACCAAGAGGATGGGTGGGGGTTAATCCCAGCCTGCCAGTCCCTTTCACACAGCCACTGTAGGGCTACCTCCAAAAAAAAAAAAAAACAAAAAAAAAAACACCAAATAAACCTGGGGTCTGCAGCCACTGTAGCCTCCCTCCTGGGAGTCAGCATCCTTGTCTGCAAAGGCAGAGAATAAACTGCATTTGTACAACAAATAACTCAGAGAGGGGATTTGTAAGGGAAAGAAGAGTAACACATGGTGATATATTCCCAGCTCTAAGTTACCAGTGTGGATCCTCCGCCCTCAGCTCCTGGGTACGAAAGGGGAACAGCGATAAAGTGCTGACAGGGGATGTCCTTTGTCATTAAGGAAAGAGCTCTAGCAACTAAGCCGCACAGTTTACAGCTGTAAAAATAAGTCCTTCCATTTACAAACGGACGCACACACAGCAAAGGGGAGACTGGGTCTTGCTCCCCACTTTGCCGTTAAACTCTCACATCTGATTTTCCAGCGGTAACGCGATGCTTCCCCCATCTCCCTCCCCTTCCCACGGCTGATTTCATGTCTTCTGGGAAGCCCAGCCCAGCCGTGGCTATTTCTCCCACATGCTCTGGTCTTTACTGTAAACCTGACGTTTCCCCTCCTCACTC
>VZSZ01002900.1:459194-491425 GCA_013398815.1 Ibidorhyncha struthersii | reverse complement strand
TCTCCCACCACCCCCAAACCTGAAGACACAACCCCAGAGGCACCAACGACCAGGGTAGAATCTACTACTGTCCCTGGATTAGTAACAGCTGCTGAAGAAGACATAATGACTCAAAGCACTGAGGCACTCACAACAACTAGAAAGGAAACAGCCATACTTGAAGCAGACAAAATGGTTTCAGAAGCCACACCAGAAAAGAAAATTACGACTCCTGTACCCAAAGTTGCAATCAGCACAACTGCAAAAGACACGACTACAGCAGTACAAAGGACAGTGGCAACTGCAGCTAGTACTACTGAGATCGTAACAACTGACAAAAAAGACAAAACAGCTAAAACTGGTACTATTCCTATAACCAAAGAGCCGACAACTAAAATAGAGACAACCACAGTGAAAAAAGAGATAACAACACCCAAGAAAGACAAAACGACTGGGCTTAAAGACATATTAACAAGTAGGAAAGACACAATTACTGTAACTACAGTGGTAACAGCTAAACCATATGACTCTGGTGAGGACGATATTCCAAATACAACTCCTACAGCCAAACAAGCTGTCACTACAACAGCTGAATCAGAAGCAACTACTGCAGGCAAAAAGACTGCAATAACAGCTGCAGAAGAAGAAGCAACCCCAGCTAAAGAAGACAAAACTCCCATACCAAAACAGGCTTTAACAGCTAAAAAAGAAGAAAGCCCTGTGGGAACGGCAACTGTAACAACAGCAGCTGCAGCAGCTACAACTCCCGTGCCCAAGCCCACTGTGTTGACAGCAACTGCCAAAACAGATTCAACTCCTAAACCCAGGGAGATTGTGACACCAACTAAAAGAGACACAACTATGGAAACTAAGCCAACTGTAATAGCAGCAGCTAAAGAGAGTACAAGTTCTACTTGTGGTGTTGTAGAGACAGTAACAGCTGTTAAAAAAGAGGTAACGACCATCAAAGAAACTAGTACCACACCTGAAAAAGAAATGGAAGATGCTGCTGAACACGCCCCTAATACTGACAAGGGAGAGCAAACTACAGTTACCAGAGAGACCACTACAAGACCTAAAAAAGACACTATAGAAGAAATGTTTATTGTTTCTAAAGGGACATCCAAGCCAACTATACATTTCCAGGAGGTTACTGACTCGAGAGATGAGCCTCGTCCAACCAACCCTGAAACTCTGCCAGTAAAAGAAGAGCCTGAGATAATCAACAAGCCTTTAATACAAACTGCAGAATTGCCAATTTTAACTGGAGACACACAAGGTAATTGTATTCCAGTAGGTACAAAAGCACCAGTAACTCAACCAGAGAGCACAATAAAACATGTGAGTAAAGGGTATGCAAGACTTTTCTATCTGGTGCCAGAAGAACATGGCACTCCTGTCCCGGTAGTGAACTATGACCTGAATACTGGTACCTCAGTTTTCAATTGTGTTGTTATAGAAATTTTCCATGTAGTTTAGAGTGTGATCCTGTTTCAGTAATTGGTTCAGCTGAAAAATGTTTGCTGTTAAGTACTGTGGAAGATGCAAACACAAAAAGTCAAGGACAAAGAAGATACATTTTTAAGTCACATGAAAATATTGCTAGGGAGTCAGGCTGAATATCCACCATTACTCATGGTACCTAACCTGTCATTTTGTGGTCACATACAAAAAATGACACGTAAGACAGACAAGAAGTCTTTTCCTTGTATTCTCTTTCCTCCATGCTTTCTGCCACAACATTTTTCGTGTCCTCACAGTTTATTTTAACCTGACATAGCCCCTAGGTTTTTGGGCAATTTTTTAATAATATATTGACACGTTTTGGAAAAAAAAAAAGTCTTTTTAGATAGAAAATACTTGGGTTTTTTTTCCAAAACAGATTCATCCTTTCCTTATACTTAACTAAAAATAAATGTAAATGCTTTTTCTAAGAAATAAGGAGGGGGAGGAGAACCCACTAGAGCAGCTTGGAGAAACGTCAAGTAAACATCCCAGAGCATGAAGAAATTAAATGAGTAACGTAGCATACGATGCATTTATAGGTCTTTTTCTGAATTACAGGTACTCAGGTAAGCAACAAGCAGTGATGTACCCACCTAGTCAGGTAAACTGCTGGTCTTGCATTCCTGGGACCAAAACACAAAAGCCAAATTTCCAAGAATCTCTCTCAAATGAGTGAGCAAACCCTTGGCATGACAAATGCCAGGCAGAGAGGCCTGAAGGAGCGCCCTGAGCATCGCCCAACACAAGCAACCATGTTAAACAGACACAGTGCTGACGGCGGCGGGCAGGGGAGGGAATGCGCTTTCTGGTGAATGTTAAAACCGAACCACCCGTGTTTTGCAGCGGAGAAGGACCTGTGCAGCGGAAAGCCAGCGGACGGCATGGTGGCCCTGCAGAACGGCACGCTGGCCGTCTTCCGAGGTAGGCTGGCCCCGGCTCTCCCACTCTTACCTCGCCGCCCTCACCCGCCCTGGGCCAGGCCCGGCCCACCTCCTGCCCCCCGAGCTGCTTCAGCGCTCTGGGCCCCCACCAAGTGATGCTCGAGCCCGGCGGCCTGCAGGCCCGGCCGCACCTCAGGGGTGCCGCCGGGGCAGAAGCCACCTGTGGCCCACTCAGCCGTGTCCTGAGGGCAGGAACGAGGACAGATGGGCGGGGGATCCTCATTTCCAGCACCTTTCTCCCTGCCTCTGTTCGTCTGTCGGTCCACACGCGTTTCACTGTGTCTCCTTCCCGCCGTGCAGGTCACTACTACTGGCTGCTGAATGGCAGAAGCCCACCGACAACCAGCCCCCGCCGCATCAGCGATGGCTGGGGCATCCCGTCCCCCATCGACACCGTCTTCTCCAGGTGCAACTGCGATGGCAAGACCTTCTTCATCAAGGTAGGGAGCCCTCCCTCTGGGCAGGGAGGAGGGCATGTGGGGCAGGTCAGCTTAAAAAAAGGTACAGGTTTTGGAGTGCAGCCCCTCGGCATCACTTACGGAAGGGGAGCCTTGTTGTGTTGCTCATTTTATAGAAAAAAATGGCGTTTTCAAACAGCGTGGTGGGTTTGAAACTCTCTGGGTGAAGTTAAGTGTCTCTTCCCCTGCCTCCCCTTCCCTGACTTGAGAGGATGCTTCTCAGGAAAAACCTCAGTTCAGTGTTTTTTCCCCGTGATTAGCTAGGAGACAAAACATTGAGTAACTGATAATCAGGTAGTATATACATGAGCAACACTTCTAAAAACCCCAACTCTTTAAAATATGGGTATTTTAGCATGTTTTTCCCTTGCCCAAACATGGCCCAAATTTGTTTCTAATGCATTTCCATTCCTGAAAGATGATAGTGAACTGCAAACACTTCATTAGAGACACTATACAGTTATTTCCAAATTAATCATTCAGTCATGGAGTTCAAGTAGCTTTTTCTGCCTGTGAAAACGTAAAGCTTTAGGAAGGCCTTGTTCAGCAGCCACTCGTACAGTTCATTTCTAAGATAATCTATCCGTATTCAAAGGCAGCGTTAGAAGACTGCAGAAGGTATTTGATGAAGTTGTAATATTTTTTTCCTGCTTTTAATGGATGTAGGAGGAATGCTTCCAGTCAGTTTTGCCATGTCGTTATCAAAATGCTAGTGTTATAATTATTTTTCAGGTCTGCATTGAAGCTGAATTACCAAGAATGAACTTCCTCTAAAGCTTATCTCTTCCTTAAATCATTAGGGTCCCCTATACTGGCGTTTCACTAATGGTATTATGGATAAAGGCTATCCCAAACCTCTTGCGAACGGATTCGCAGGGCTAAGTGGGAAAATAGTAGCAACCCTCCCTGTGGCAAGATACAACAACAGACCGGAATCTGTTTATTTTATCAAAAAAGGTATGTCTCACATTTCAGAAGTTCACAGATGATCAACAGGTGCTTGAATTGCCTTAGTCAGGAATAAAACAGTTTCTCTTGACTGGAAGACGTATTTCTTTCAAAAACAGAAATGTATGATGTCAGAGTGTGCCAGGTGGTCAAAAAATAACCTGAACCTTAAAAAATTTGTATTAGTACTTACAGATCTTTAAGTGCATTTTAAAAGTGCACTTAATGTGCATTATTAAGTGAAAGGGACAGAATCCAGCACTCTAACAGATTAAAGTAAGTTTTATCTGGTGGTAAAATTATTTTAGTCTCAAGTTAATTACAAAAGGGAAAGCTTTAATCTTACTAGTTCATAACTATGTATGGAAATCTCTCTCCCTATTTCTTACTTTGTATTTTAAATTAATGTAATTTCCTTATCTTATATGAATGATGTACTGCCAATAAAGACTTGTTATCTGAATTTAAAAAACAGAGGTTAACAACATGCAAATTCTTTTCCGGACTCTAACCCTCTTCTCATGCAGCCTAAAATGATAGTCTTACCCTCTCCTTTATAATAAATAGGAATAATGGCAGCAAAAGCAGTTCCCCTGGAATTATACTTACTACAATAACTGCAATGAGATTGCAGGAGGTCTGCTCACTACATCTAGAAGCACATGTTGGATTTAGAGAACAAGGCTTTTTTTTTTTTTTAAATCTCAAAATGTAGGAATGGATATAAAAAGCTGAAGGCTGCCACAGCTGTAGAGGTATTAAAATGATGACGCTATTGATTTCCTGCGTGTTATACAGATATCAATGACATTTTCATATCTGATCGTTTGGTGTTTTTTGGTTTTAGTTTTTTTTTTCTTTTTAACCAAATGAAACAAATGTCTCTTTTAGATGGCAACATGCAACAGTATGTGTACAGACAAGAACCAGCCAAGAAATGTCAAAGAAGAACCCAGGTTACCATAAAATACCCAGCTTATGTCCCAAGACTTGTAATAAGGAGACGCTTTCAACGTGCAGTGAGAATGCCAACCATTATTCAGAATGTCAGAATCAACCCGTATCCATCTGGTAACTTAGGTTTATTAAGTTTCTTTTATACAACCATTTTAATCTTAGTAGTTTCTGAAACACAACATTCTGTTCCATTTTTTAAAAATACAGTACTTTTAAATTTTTTTAATCCAATAGCTCTTGCTTGCTGTAGATTGCACAACGAAATGATAGCTTACAGCAAACACACTGTGACACCTCCTAACTTAAGTTTTCTTTTGCTTGCAGGAGTTTTGCGTAAGGAAATCAAAATGACTACCTACTGGAGAGGGCTCCCGAAAGTAATTCATTCAACTATATCACTACCCAATCACAATAAGCCAGATGGCTATGATTATTATGCCTTCTCTTACAGTAAGTTAAAGCTAATGCAAGTTACTATGTATCTCAAAAGACTAAGGGATGGGGAAAGAAAGAAGCCCATGTATCTCAGAGCTTTCCAAAGCATGAGGTTACCACTTGCCATTCTGCAAGACTAATTTTAAGCACCACTAAAAAGTCCTGAGAATTAAAATGCTGCCTGCAATTGAGAGATGTTTCTATTAAAAAAAAAAATCAAGAGTTACAGGACAACTAGCAGCAACAAGGTACACTGATTCAAGCTAGCTCATTGTGGAATACATTGCCATAAGAGTTCAGGCTTATAAAGTGACAAAAAACCTGACACTTAAATGCAGAATTATATTAATGATAGATTGAAGTCCTTGGACCGCTGCACACTGACAGTTTTTTCACTGGCTTCCATAGAACTGTTTCTGACAAAACAAAACAAAAAAAGGGAGGAACATGAATAATTTTGTTTCACAGGAAAAAATTATTTATGATTCCAGATTAGGTAGATCCTTTCCCTCTAGCCAGGATCATGCAAAAGCATTCCTCAGAATTTTCTGGATTATTCAGAACTCTTTAAGAACTATCTGTATCCAAATACAGGATACTAAAGTAAGTCTCTGCCAGTGTGACCTAATTCCTAACCTTAACATAGGCCAGTTCCCACCTGGGGACCAGAGAGTTCCTACTTTTGTATTCAGTGCAGGATTGTTTTGTTTCATTTCCAAATTCTTAAAACTATTTCTGTAGTCTGGCAGTATAACAGTATTCTTCCCTACTCCCTGTTCTTGGGACAGTTTTAATTATTAGCAGTACTGTAAAACTTAGCTCCAAAAGAAGAACATGTAAAAGATAAAGTTAAGGACAAAACTTCAATAGCCTCTCAACTACATGTATGTACGTGGAATTAAAAATCTGTTATTTGTGCCTAAATGAAATTAAAAGGAAGGCTTTAACTTCAAGATTCTTTCCATGTACTAAATGTAATTTTTGGATTTTAATTCTGACATATCTTCATTTCAGATCGGTACTACAGTTTGGATGTTGGCAAAAGAATAGCAAGACCTGTTACTGCTCTCACAGGAAAGACTGTATCCAAAGACTGGTACAACTGTCCTAGCAAGTGATGCACAGCAGAGGATTTAAAAAAAAAAAAAGATGCCATTTGAATGTTGACATTTTGTCTAATTTTATTAATAAGGACATTGAAATGTGTGCACACAAATCTAAGTATAAAATGCTGCTTTAAGCTCTGGCTTCATTACACTAAAGCAACCACAGGCAAACTGGCACTTCTGTATACACAGCTGTAATTATTTTACAGATCATTTAACTAATATTTCCTCTGTTCAGGCCTCCTCTGCCTCCCATTGCATGAGTTACACCTGTGTTGGGAAAGAAAACAAATGCATTAATAGACATCCTTTTCACCCTTTTAATCAACCATTGGTACTACTTCATCCTTCTGTAAGGAATGGCTACTGCAGTGGAGCTCTTCCTTTCTGATGAAACTCAAGCTCCCCCTCCCTCCCCTAGAGGCTGGTGATACAGATACATTATACTTCTGTCATTTAAAAGAACGTTGTTGACTTGCGATCCTATCTCAGGCAGGCCCTGTGCCAAAAGAGCAAGTATAGCATTCTTACTATATTTGAATCAGTTAGTCCCTCCCTTTTGTTATTAAAGAAATGGTGATAGACTCGAAAGAAAATCTATCCTAGGTCCACCTCCTGACTTTTTGGCTTTTTTCCTTTCAAATTCCAGATACCTGTACTTCAATGCTTGTATCAAATCTTCTACAATGTTAAAATAATGCCATCAATACGATTCATCTATGGATTTTTCTTAATACAGAAGTTGCAAACAATAATTTATTGTCATGGTTTAACTCTATATTGCATTAAAAAAACCTGCAATACTTCCATAAACCTTTTTTTGTTTGTTTGTTTTTTTTAAAATCAGTCTAAGACATAGTGAGATAACAACTGGAATCCCTACATACCAAATGGGAAACTGGTATGTAATGTTAAAACCGAAGATTTCTAAATTTCTGTCCTAACATTATATTTTAAATCCTCTTTTAAAACTTTGCTTAGTTTAGGATCTACTCTCTCTCCACTGATAAGAACCAAGTTCCACATAAGAAGAAAGTTTGCCTATCTAAAAAACGCTCAAACTAATGTACTAAAACAAAACTGCAGAGCTCTTAGGGTAACATATTGAAAGATAGGGCAGGGATGTTGTATTATTTAATGTCGTACAAGCAACACAGGCTTATAAAGTAGTACTTTATGTATGGTCCCCACAGGATGAAAGTACTAAAAACATGTTTTAAAGTCTCAGTTTGAGCAACCACGAACACTTACCCCTTTGTCTGTTGAACTGACGACCACGAACACCAGTTCTTAATGTTGGTGGCTGAAGTCTGACACGTCGAAACGGTTTAGGCTGATTACTGCTTGTGTCTGTGAAGGAGTAGAAATCCAGGAAAAAACGTCTGTTTCTAGTACAGTTTCTCAGTGTTAATGTTTACATGATTTGATAGCATTATGCTCTTTAATTTACTTTAAAATTATGAAGGTGCATCCTTATTTCATTGACATCTGATATGAATAAAAGTCTCAAAACAAATAAGTTTGGGACTCCTTTCATCACTTGTGCTAAACTGGTAACTCAACAGTGATTTACTTACTGTTCTTTGACAATTAATTGAATGAAAAAATATTTTAAAATCTGACATCAAACATAACAGTGGCTAGAATCACTAAAGTATCAGTAACTTTTGCTCCTTGAAGCATTATTCTTACTATGGCCTACTCGTTACTGCAGTACAAGTGAAAATTGCTGTCTACAGTCTTAATGGCAAAAAAAAGTGACCTTGGTCTAAGAGTTCTATCTTATTTTGTGTATCTTGGCTATCAGCAGTGCATGATGCTGGTCCAAAAAGTTCCCACACATAATGAAATGGTATGAAACAACTGTTTCCAGCAATTAAACCGTACCTGCAGATGAACTAGAAGGAGGATCTTGACTAGTAGAAGGAAGATCTGACTCATCAGATGCTTGAACAGATTCTTCTTCTTGCTGGCTATCAATTTCTAGGCCTGCTTCTGAAGTAATTCTAGAAGAGAAGGAGGGGGAATAAAAACATGTAAGTGTATTTACATAATGTCAAAAAGCTCAGGAAAAAAGCATTACCTTGGAGCAGAAAGATTCCTATGCAAATGTTTTTCCCTGGAAATTTGCACAGGTTTTACTCTGTTTTGTTGTGTCCCCGCTACACCAGTCATGAGAGATTTATCTGGCTTTTAGAAAAATAGCAATGTAATTTCCTTGATATGCAGCCCAGCTCCAGATGCATATCCAACATACCGTCTTTCAGAGGTCATAAAAGCTATTTGATAACAGTAACTAAAAAACCTAACGGGATGGTGGTGCATATGTTCAGGCAGGGGAAGAATTAAGTGGAGGGACCACCACTGACCGGTTATGCCTAAAGATCACTCATTGGCGCAATAGCAAAGTTATTTGGACTCCGTCCTCAAAAGACAAAAACCAAAAAGCATTATAGGGTTGGAAAAATACTAAACATTCAATGTAGTTTAAATGCAGCTCACTTTTTGGTATACATTTTATTTACTTCAGCGATTATATAAAAACTGTTAGGAGATGATAACTAAAACTCAAAAATTGTGGGAACCATCTGTTCTCTACTAGCAACAGATTGACTTGCTCTGCTGTCAAGCTAAAAGCCTGTTCTGAACTACAGATTGTGCTGTGAGCCATTTAGTTTCTCTATGGTTATACTTCTTAAGATTAGATGGTTTTGTAAGAAACAAATTTGAGACCTTAACACTAGAATACACATCCTATGCTCTATCTACTCATAGGCAGACTATTGCAGTCCAAGCTGGTGCTGCATCAAGAAAAACGTGTAGCATATTCCATTTGCAGCAGTAACACTTGATTTTCTTACGACCAAACCTCCTATCTCCTGCAATCAGTAGATAAAAGTTCAGGTAAATTGTGAAGTACACATCTTTTATTATCACATAACCAGTAAAAATTAAAGGTAAAAGATAGCATAAAACGAGTATCTATCCCCTTTTAGATTTGTGATGTATTTGGTCATAATAAAAAATAAAGCAACTATTATAAATACTAAAAATTGCACTTGCAAAGTGGAAGACAAAATAATTTGTCTACCAAATTCTTAAGAACTGCTTATTCCCCTCCCTTACGCTACATCTTTCATATTTGCACTGCCTTAACTGAATGACTTCATTGTATATGCTTGCTTTGTAACAAGGAGTGATTTTCTGTATTAATAAACAGGAAAGCTTTAGCCTTTATTCTCCAAAACTCACTGGGACCTTTACCATCAGTATTTGACTAGTACAGAGCCCTTTGCATTCTGAAAAATTACAGAAATCTTTTTTTTGTGTGTGACTTTTATATTAGCTATGTTAAATGAGAAGGAAAAAATCAGAAGAAAATCTTTGGTTTTAGACAAAAAGGTCAGATTGTACTTCACGAAATTACTAAATCCTATTTGAGCTGTCCTTTCTACCAGAACAGGTTAAATTGAAAATGAATCACAGGCACACTCAGATGAAAACAAATCATTAAAACTAACATGAAATCAAGTCCTATTGAACCAAACAAGTCACAGTTTACCCTTCAGATTCTGCCTCTGCGAAAACTTCATCCCCATCATCACCAGCTCCAGCCTCTGTAGTGGTGGACAGATTGCCAGTAGATGTTGTAACCATGGGAACAGACTGAGAAGCATGCTCTGAAGCGTCAGCTGATGCACTTTCAGTAAAAACTGTCACTGTACAGGAAAGTCAGTTTAATAAACATAGAGTTAGTTTGAATTTCCTACAGAAAATTTATGGGAAACTTTGGCACGTCGGGGAAAGGGCTACTGGAATACTCCTGATGTAGCAATAAGCACTATAACAACAATAATCAAATTCTTTTCTGCAAAGTCAAGGTTTCCAGCTCTTACTTCAGCCTGCAAATTTCTTGCCACTTACCTGGTGCTGCTACTTGTAACGGTGTTGTTGGAACGCTACGACCACCTGATTCTTCCTCATGAGCAAGGAATAGTGGGGTTTCATACATTCCTAAACCTGCAACACAAAGTTTTAGTGACAATTAAAATAACCACCTAAAAACCAGATTAACTGCTGTCTTCTCTCTGTACACTTGATGAAATCCAGTGATTCGTACTTAAATATGGAGATTTTTATTAAGTTGTTTTGACTTACTGCCAGAGCTAATTATAATTTATTGAAAGGTAAAACCTTGAAGATATTACTGCTTGTTTTACTGTCATCCTTTTCTTATGCTATTACTTTGCTGTGAGCTTTCTTCAAAGAATAGCATACCATTCCATGGTGACAGGGATGCAGGGGAAAGGGACTGATTCAGGACAACAGCAAAGACAGCATTAGACAAATTGCCTGGCCATCTCAGCAGGTAAGGAGATATCCCAAAGTTTTCTTTGCATTTGATGTTTCCCCCCATTATTTTACTACAGGAAAGCTATAATCAACAGTAAAGTTAATAGCCATTCCTTCAATATTTCATTTTTCCTTAAATGAAGTTACTTGTGCCTGGCAGGCAATTTGTCCTACATAAAATTTCAGCTTCTCTGGTTCACAAGCCTGTTGTTCCTACCCACAGAAGCATCATACTTGTTAAACCATATTACAAATAGAAGTGCTGCATCTTGAAGGAAACACCTTTTTACTTTCCGTTAAGTTTCTGTCTGCTGCCAATTATTTAAAAGTCGCAGGTTTCCACACTTTAACAAGTACCCAAAGTAGAACTGCATTTTATGGACATTACTTGTTTTTCACTCCACCTTGGAAAAGGAAGTACAGAAATAGTTTACCTCCTTGTGATGCAAGCTGACCAAGATCAGAGTGACTTGAGCTAGTTTGTGGCATATCTTCAGGGGGTCCAAATCTGAATCTAGGAACTCCAGCTACCTGGGGGGAACTATAAAAATAAAGACTTAAGGAATTTTGCAATTTTTCCAGTGCTCAGGGGTGGGGACGGTGGGGGGTTGGAAAAGAAAGAGAGATAACTTTCTGACCAAAACAAGAGAACAAATTATGCATGAGACAAAATAAACTAATACCATAAAAACCAGCTAAACTACTGCTAATTAAATAGCAATTACTTTCTCAAACTTATCTGGACTGCATCTGAAATCAGTAGAACAGTCCTTACTTATCCTATGAATTCTCACAGTTTTAAGTGGATTGCTGACCATGTCCAGAACCATCCCACATCCAAAAACAGAGATAACTTTTTGGTAATAACTGGGGGTGGGAGGTGGTGTGTGGGGTAGAGAGAAAGGAATTGAAATAGAAGAACATATTTTTTTAAAATCAATTTCATAAGTCAGTATGCTACAATACATTGGAGATTATCTGCCTCCTAATTTCCTGGTAAGTTTCATGATACACATTTCAAATAACAATTACTTACTTGTAGATGCAGTCGTCTATCATACTACTTAGCACGTTTTAGCATGTTACTCCAATCACAAGTTCATTTCATTTGAATTTATCACCGTTACAATGAAAAATAGAAAGAAATAGATGCCTCTTATTTTCTTTTTTTCTTTACATCTACTTACTGAATGGCTTCTGCAAACCCATCTGTACGATGTGGAACTACAAGAGTTGGTGTG
This sequence comes from Ibidorhyncha struthersii, assembly GCA_013398815.1. Lineage (NCBI taxonomy): Eukaryota > Metazoa > Chordata > Aves > Charadriiformes > Charadriidae > Ibidorhyncha > Ibidorhyncha struthersii. Next base: position 479,501 of record VZSZ01002900.1, on the reverse strand, counting down.
CTTGGAACTGTTCTGTCCTCATCATCAAAGAAGTGTTGCTGCTGGAAAAAAACAGACTGATATGACACCCTACAATGTCTTTCCAGTTTCTGCCAAGCCAAGTTAAAGGTTGGTTTGCTTCTTCCACATTATCCAGCAAAACAAAGACACGTTTAGCTCTAACAAAATTCTTGTCTAATTTCAGACTTCTAAATCTGAGCTCGTTAGACAGATCGCCCTTACAGGCAATAAAACAACCCAAATCAAACCAAAATAAAAACCATACACTTGCAGGGCACCCATCTTTCAAAGATTTTTAAACATTTACTCCATGAGATCATTCTGCCATGAAAGTGCTACATCTGCCACAAAGGAATCTTAGAGCACCGCATTCATAAATAGATAGGAATAATCTGTCTTAATCTGGACTGCTGTAATATACCTAGCATATGCGATTTTTCAAAATGTTAATCAAATAATCTGTTTCCTGTAGACTTGTGTCCCCTGTTCCTGCATTGCCTACAAAGCCAGAAACCTCAGCTCGCTCCTTCCCTTGTCCTCCACGAGGCATTCTCTTCATGTCCCTGTGTTTCTCCCATATCTTTCAAACCTTCCTCTCTGTAGTACCTGTAAGGTCCCTCCCATGTGCTCAGTTACTGTGCAGGCAAAAAGCAGCAAGGTACTGAGCCCAGTTCCAACAAGAAATTGAATAGCACGTACATGCAAGCCAATCAGAATCAAAAAATTGGAGCTGATGCCTTTGATCTCAGAAGATACTTTTTTAGTCAGTCAGTCTCTCTGTCCCAGCCCCTCTCCCCCACCCCAAACTTGCATTTGTTCTGTCAAATACAGCTGAAGTTGAATAAAGGGTTCAAAATTAGCTGAAGGAGACAGACAGAAAGCATAAATTAGCCTTGTAAAAACAAGTAATTAAAACTGCCTTGGACAAAATCAATTCAATCTCTTTTGAAGAGCTTTACCTTCCCTGGACTTGTCTAGTATTTGTCTTCCATTAATACAGAAATTAACAGGACTAAGATATTATCTGCAAGGCTACAGCAACCATCCCACCCCTGAAGTCATTGGTAGACTTGTTTAAAATACAAAGTAAAACCCAAGAGTTATGAATGTTTCCTCAATAGAGGCTTTTAGTAGGAGACTTCTGTATACTTACCATCCCACCTATACCAGGAGTCAGCTGAAGTCCACGCCCCACCGACTGTCTTCGAGTCATTTGGATTCTCTTCAGAGTAAAATAAAAACAGTGTGAGTGCTTTCCTGGAATTCTGATAACATACAATTGTTCAATCAGAGCCAAGGATACTGGCTAAACAAGTAAGCGTAACAGTTACATGTCAGTGTACAACACTGCTAGTACAGCATCATCCCTTCTTAAAGGGATGATAAAGACTATGGCAGCAGATAAGCCACATCTCGTATCTGCTGCCTGGTCTAACTATGAAAGAACCATGTAGGTGGAAATTATGGGTAAGTGACATTGCTATTTTACTCAACTGTCTACTGAGGACAGAAAACTTGAATGCAGAAATCTTGTAGCCCCAAGCCTTAGAAAAAGTTAATGGTAAAGGATAATTTCAGTCAGGGTATTTTTGCAAAATTCAGGTTGTGATGTTTTAATTTACAAAATCTATATGTCTACATCAAAGCATAATCATGGGTTGTGAATCAGTGAATCATAATCACTGACTGTGAAAGGTTTAGCTTAGAAAATGAATAGCAACATTCCTTTGCCCAATCTGCATTGGAGTAGAGACTAATAAAAAACCCTGCCAATCTGCCTGAGTTACAACCTGACACGCAGTCACTGACTGAAGTACTGGTATAAGAATTTCAAGACACAAATTCATCATGAGTGCCTTACTCCTTTTAATGTTCCCTGTCCAGCCATAATCTGCAGGATGAGACACGTTAAGTCAGTTTGCTCAGCTACCATTTTTAGGATGCCAAATAGATGTCATTTATTTTTACGATAGGCAGAGTACTTAAGTTTTATTTAGAAGAAATCATACCGTAATTTTTTAAAAGTGTTCTGAACCACTAGATATAGTTTATACCTGTACTGGGGGACCCAGTTCTTGAGGAGGAGCATGAATAGTTAGTCGCGGGGGCAGTGGATGTGGTGGTCTGCGTGGTGACTGTGGGGGTCGAGGAGTCTGTCTCTCCGAGGCAGATGATGGCTGCTGTTCTCTTGAACTTTCATGAGGAAAAGTGGACTCTGCAGCACTTGTACTCCCTTCTCCTAAAACGTATAGAAGTATACAGGACTAAACCCATGCTCTCCCAGCTGAGTTAAAAACATGAAGGCAAGTCTTCAAATTCTGCTGCCACATTAACACAGACATTTTTACTCTTGCAAGAGCGGGGACAGGTCAGTACTGTTATTTAAAATCACTTAAAATAAGATTTGTGCAAGCTATGTCAAGACCACCACCGAAACAAACTATTGATTATTCAAGTGGTGTTTAGGGCATATTTTAAGTGCATATTTTAACACATGCAAAACAGCTTCTACATTTTTCCCCCCTTACAGACATAGACTTTGAAGAAACATGGAATAAGCATACCACTGTTCTGAGAATCTGCTGCTCTCTGGTTGCTTTCACCTCCTCCCATGCTTTCCTCAGTTTCTGTTCCAGGATCCGTACCATCAGCACCCTAAAAAAACACGTAAACATAATATGACTTAGCACTAAACAACATATAGGCTGTAAAGAGAATATAGAAACAGTAAAAAAGTATTCAGAAAGTAAACAAAGAAAATATATTAAAATCTTAAAATATTTCTATAAATATCTACAGCCAGCCAAACATACACAACTATGAAATTTCAGAAGTTTTGCCTATCTGTATATATACAAATGTGAACAATGTAGCAATCATGACTTAATAATAAAAGACAATGAAATATGAAGCTTCTGAAGAAACTGCCTTACTAGCTTTGCAACTACAGTATTTGTTGTTGGCTCCTGTACTTTGCATTTTCATTCAGGCATCTGAAACATTCAAAGTTGGCTTTTCTTTTGAAAACACCAGTTATACCAGCACCCTCAATTTTCTGCGATGGATTCATACTAGGATTTCCTCTTTCAAGTATTTAAAATTGTGCAGATGCATTACACCACCAATTTATTCCAAGAAGTTTAACAAGGTATTAACAAAGGTAAGGTTTAAATCTCACCTCAGCATCATCTGCTTCATATCCATCGTTACCATCAGCACTACCGGTTCCTTCATTACTGTCATCACCTTCATCTCCCATCCCTGTGTCTTCATCATCATCCTCATCTTCCTCTTCCTCATCCTCATAGTCCTATAAAAAACATAAAAAAGCCTTAAAGAACTGCAGAAAGTATAGTGGAATAATTTCAAATCTTGAAGTGGTACATTTCACTTTGAGGTACGTAGTGCACCTCTGTCTGTGGATCTCTTTCTGAAGATGTTCAGCATTTATTATCCACAGAGTAGATGTACGTATTTTTTGACTGCTGTGTTAAGTTACGTTGGCTGGCTGCCAGATGCCCACCCAGCCACTCCCTCTTCAACAGGACAAGGGTAGAAAATAAGATGGAAAAGCTTGAGGGTCAAGTTAAAGCCAGGCAGATCACTTACCAATTACCATTACAGGTAAAAAAGACTTAAGTCATGCAAAATTAATTTAATTTGTTGCCAATTAAAAATGGAGCTGGATGGTGAGAAACGGACAAAAACTTGAACACCTTCCACCCACCCTCTTCTTCCCAGGCTCAACTTCAATCCCTCATTCCCAACTCCTCCTCTTGCTTCCCCACCCCAAGCAGGGCAGAGGGAACGAGGAATGGGAGACTGGTCAGTCCATAACAGTTTCTTTCTGCTGCTCCTTCCTCCTCATGCTTTTTCCCCTGCTCCTGCGTGAGTCCTCTCCACAGACTGCAGTCCTTCAAGAACTAGTCCAGTGGCTCCTTCCCACTGGAGGGCTGCCATCCATCAGGATAAACCTGCTCCTGCATTGGCTCCTCTTCATGGGCCACAGCTCCTGCCAGTAGAGCCTACTCCACCACGGGCTGCAGTTTCCTCCAGGGAATATCCTCCTCTCCACAGTCTGCAGGGAAATACCCTGTCTGTTGTGGGCTACAAGAAATATCTGCGCCAATGCCTGGAGCACCTCCTCCTCCTCATTCTTCTTTGACTTCCGTGTTTGCAGGATTGTTTCTCATCTATTTTTTTTCCCCTCCTGACACTAACACTGCTGATGGGCTCAGCTGTGTCCTGCAGTGGGGCCACTGCAGAAGCAGCTGGAACAGGCTGTTCCCAGCACCGGGCAGCCCCAGCCTCTCCTCAGAGGCCACCCTTGTATATTGAACAGTCACAGATAATCTAGAGGCACCGTAGAATTTTGTGACTTCAAAAATACCAAGCCGAATTAGCGAGTATCTTTAAAACACTAGAAGCTCAGGCTACATAAATACAGTAAAAAAAAAAAAAAAAAGTTATTAAGTTAGTCCTGCCAGGTGAGCTTTACATTTGATCAAAGACAAAATCATAAATAAAGCAGTTCATAAACAAAGTAATTCCATGATATACATACTTCCTGCTCGCCTTCATTTTCTTCATCATCATCATCTTCATCATCACTATCAATTACAATGACATCATCTCTCTTGGACTGACCATCCTGAGATGAAGAAGTATTTTGTTGATCTGACTGAAGAGGTCCAAGATCTATTGGGATAGACTGGGAAGTTTCTTCACTATCCTCCATGGGAGCGTACTCTCCCTGTGTAACACCCTATAAAAGATAAAAGTAAATTACCAGAAGAAACAAAATGAAATACAGCATATACAATTCTAAAAACGCTCTTCAGAAAGTGTCCATTGTATTTGTACGAGTTTCCTGTTTCCACTCCTAGCTCTCAACCTCAACCAAACAGAGGGCTGGTCTGCAATAAGTATTTTGTCCTTCGCTTCCAAATCTGATTTGGAATGTGTGCCATCATTAGGGATACTTTATTCATATATTATGCATTTGAATGCATATCAATAAAAAGCTGCTGTCTAAATGTTTAACCATCTATTTCAGATAACCAAGGAGGTATCACCAACACCTGCACAGTAAGCAAATGCAGATACATAGAGCATTGTTGACAGCTAAGGAAGCACTCTGCCCTTACTTCACATCCAGCCAGAACAACTGTCTGGTTATTCAGAGAGGCACCCTCTGAGCACTCCACCAACACTCAAATTACTGTTAGTGCACAAGACTGCTGATGGGACAAGGAGAAACAGAAACAGACTCTGATGCTTAAAAGAGAAACACTAGTTATTGCTGTTTATTAATACCTAACCAATATAGAAGAGGACAAAAGAGAATGCTACAGATGATTGTCACCAATCAATTACAGACAACTAGAAGTCTCCCCAGGATCAAGGAACAACCATCTCTCTGTTCTAACCATGAACTCTGAGCTGCTGGTTTAGAGTTCTTTTGGTCTGGAATAACATTAATGCAATTCACACGACAGCTGACAAAGAGCTAGCAAATAGTTCTCGTTCCATTCAGCATGCATGTATATTCAATGCATTTGAACCAAATCTGGCAAATATGACTAGAAGTGTTCGGAAAAATATGCATCGGGGAGAGTCCTTCACAACCTCTTACAAAAAAAAAAAAAATAATTCGGGACTCTACCACATACATTACATACATTCTGTAGCATTCAAGACTTTTGGTTTAGGTACGATAACTAGGTTCTGTTATTTTCTGAACATGTCACTTCAATGCTGCAGCAACGGGTTGTCTAGCAGCACAATTCAAGTAATCACACTGAGTACTAGAACTGTTAATTAAAGAACATTTAAAGATACCTGTGGAATAGAAAGCACACAGCTGGGATTTAATGGGGAGATAAATGTTCGTCATACCTTTTAAACATGTAAAGGTTTTGAGGCAAAAAAATGACTGATTAAAGACTGAGTACCCACCAATGCTTAAAGAAGATAGATTCCACAACTCAACAGGAGGTTGTGCCAAGTTAGGGAATTACCATAACTTTTGCTCATTTCTGAGGTAAAAGGAGATTAGTGTTTTTCACTTATATTTGGCTTTCCTAACACAGCTACAATGGGCACGTCACAGAACTAGAACAAACCCAACTTTTTTTTTTCCATTATTGTGACCTAACACTGAGCTTGCCCAACGATTTCTCAAATCTTTCTGTAAAAGAAAAGCCAGAAAGCAAAGAGAAGTACTGAGAACTCAGTCCTCTAACATCTCAGTTTCACTATAGAAAACTGGTGTAAAGGACACTATGATTTCTAAAACAACACAAGGAATCACAATTCAAAATTGCAAAGCTTCATTAACATTCTGACTGTTACTTATATAGGTATATGTAGAGTGCCATAAAAATTGAGTACCTGTCCTTGAACATTGCAAGTCTAAACTTTAAAAGGTTATATGTGGTTACCACTGGAAACCTGCAGGATCTGATTTGAGATTCCACTTCTAAAAATACTGAGAGTTGGGGGGGTGGGGTGGGGAGAGAAGATAGCTATTTCTGCTGAAATTAAAATTTTCTTCTTTTCAAACATGCTTACTTCTCCAATTGAGTCTTGTGAGTCTTGATTGTATGCTTGAGTTTCTACTTCACCGTCAGTGCTCTCTTCTGCTGTCACTTCCTCCTGAAAGAACATATATTTTTCTTGTTTAAAACACACCATTAGCCCTAAAGTTTGGTTCTTTACCATGTTTGAGATTTTTTTTTCAATTATCTTTTCCACAAAGATCATGGGCAACATTTTTTTCCCCTTTTACTATTACTCTTTAGCTCTGCTTTCATCTAGCACCCCATCGCTCTGCTCTGGAGAAATACAATTTCCCCATTGCAGTCCACCGGACCTCAGTGTCTCTAAATCTTTTCATGACCAAAACACAAACCCTCTAAGGTTTCCCATTCTACCTCCATCCTCTCAGCTAATTAAGTGATAATGTTCTTACACAATCTTGCCCTTTTCTGGGCATTCTAAATTACTCACACCAATATTTCACATACACCTCCTGTAAGCGTTTGCATGGAACTCATCTTTGCTTCCCTGTCATCTCCTCAAGTACACTGTATTTTATTCCAGAATAACTATAGATGATGACCTTCCAGATCACACTGAAAAATGTTTTAACTTCTTCCTCCTCAATGCTAGTATATAGACCTCTCTCTTCCACCCAACAGTTCACTAAGATTTGCATCATTCATTGCAAGTGTTATAACCTCTGCCTTTTATGATACCCAAACATAATTGCTTCCTCCCTGACAGATTATAAAGTCATATTAAGAATTAACTGACTTGCTCTGAAGTAATATACTTGCTCTTTCCATTAAAATCTTCCAAAAGGACACATTAAGTAGTAGCATTTTATGCTCTTGCAAACCTCAGGTCCAACTCTCTGTATGCTTCTCAGTTTCTTTGGAAGAGGTACATCCACTGTTTCCTCTGAAATTTGGTCTGAGTTTTCCACGGTGTTATCCTCATCCTCCTCTCGTGGACGTTTAGACAGGGAAGAACTTGGGGTAGCTGAAACTTAAAAGAGCCTCTCAGTTATTTTCAGAACAACAAATGTACAAAACAGAAAATCAAAAGGTTTCGTATTTTACTCTGGAAGATCGCCTCTTTTTCTGCACTGAATGATAACAAATAGAGTCAGAGAGAATTACCTTGTGCCGTTTCCTAGGACATGTAACAAAACGGGCTCATATTTTCAAGTCTTATGCTCTTGGACCTATATTCACAACCTAATTGACCCCAAGCTTCAGGGCACAACTAAAATATTATTTCCAACATCTTTGTTTTTGACAAGTACACCTGAAAGTTTAACAGCTGGGAAACAAAAAAAAAGCAGTTTACAAAAGTGTATTTTGGGGAATAAACGTTCTATACCAAAATCTACACTATGGAGGGCAAACAGACGTGCAACAGTGTATCACACTGAGTGGCTTTAGAGTCCTCTATATTTTACATTCCAGCTTAAGTACCTTACTCACAACTCCTAAAATTAACATTGCTCCAAAAGCACCATAGAAACAGAGGCAGCAAGGTTTAATGTATTAATCCCCAGTCCTGCTCTGAATAGATAAACAAACATGTGAGTTTTTATTTTCTACTTTAAGGAACAAGTGACAACAGCATTTCAGAGATACCATTTCTAAAGGTTTAAGAAAGCAGCCTAATCTCAGAAGTTTGTAAAACACGCAATAAACTAAGGGGCGGTGGGGGGGGAAAAGAGCCAATTCTTTTGCTGAAGTTAGGCCTGGTTTGACAAGGGTCCAAATGGAGCTACTTAAAAGTAACTATTCAAAAAGGTAAGCCTATAAATAAAACCAACCTGTGCCAAACACTGCTGTAGAAGTGGAGGGCCTCTCTATTTGAGAGCTCTGTACAACTTCTACAATGGTAGGGGATGGCTCCTGATTAGCGGGCTCAATCTGAGGATGACTTTGCTGAGTGGGCTGCACGAAAGCAGTCGCTTGCGTCTGCTGCTGAACAGTCAAGATGGGCTGAGAGAGAGATGTCTGAACATTAGGACTGGTGGAACGCACAGACCCACTAGTGCTTCCAAAGACTGGAACATGCTCCACAGGTCCTTCAGATTGCATAGCTGAAAGGCAAACAGCAGCACATTCAACTGTCTTCATATTATCTAATACGGTTCACATTCTCCATTTCAGAATGCCCTAAATAAGCAGATTCAATGTTTTGCAGATTGAGTTAACATTGCTTATACCCATCTTCAGTTGAGGAATCATGAATTTTGTTGCAACAGAAGTAGTCATAAACATGCAATACTGAAAGAGATGCGGTAAAAATAAAACTATTTGAGGTACTTTCAAATTAATAATTACCAAGATTTCAAAGCAATGGTAGCATTTATGGTTACTGTAGATCCTTATACTATACTAAAATGCTTACCTTCCTGAGTCTCCACCTGCGTTGTAGGCATAACTGTTGCTGTTGGAGTAGTGGTAGGATTAGTGACTGTAGCAGGAGTAACCATTGGACGGATACTGGCTCTTGGAGTAGACTTATTCCCAGCTATTGCAGCAGCAGTCACTTTACTTGGAGTTGACACAACAGGAGTTGGTTTAATATTTGCTGTTGGTGGATCTGAAGTGCTAGCACTGAAAAACGGGATATTGGTTTCATCATGGTAGTGCAGAAAGATTTTAAAAATACTGAATGCAAATATATCATCATAGCCAGAAATACTAGTTTTTAAAGGTTTAAAATTTAAAAGCCTGACAAGGGCATAATGAATTGTATTTCAAAACTTGTTTATAGTTTAAAAAAAAAAAAACAAAACAGACAGCCCCACTATGCTATCAGTAGCATTTTGTCCAGCTTAGAGGTTTGAGAGGTTTCTTCAAAGGTAATCAACAAGAAATTTGTAAGCAGATCAAAAGGAGCAGTGCGTAGCTTGTACTGTTAGCTGTACTGGGTCTTTGTTACAGTGAGTAAATACATCCTACATTAAAACTATCTAATTCACTCAACATCACATCTTGGTTGAGACAAGGATAAGCCAAATTTTAAGAGGCATTTTTCAAAGCCTTGCTTTCAAAAGGATGCTGTCATAAAAAGCGAAAGGGAGTTTGTTATCTAAACTTGGTAATTGTAAGTAGTATTTCCCATTTTAGATCTTAGTCATTTGACTATTTTTTCTGTTGTTCAAGATACTATTTAGACCACTTCTCATTTTTGAGATTCTTGCACAAAGAAGATCTCTTCAAAAAACCCAAAAAGGCTAAAGGCAACAATCAAAACTGTACAACTTCAAGAATCTTGAAGTCTGAAAACATTTGAAAAATCTTTTCTGTTTCCCAGATACCATGTTCCTGGTAGTTAGTATGACAATTTAACAACTTAAAAGCTTTATTGATTAAATGTAGCTGAGAAAACAGGAGGATCATAGTACTTCAATCAGTATATTCAAAGGTGCTTAAGAAAAATTGTGAAAAGCCAGTGGTTTATTAAAAAGAAGAGCAACTAGATAAAGACAAAACCAAGAAACACCAACCACAGAAATTCTGCAAAACCCCCAAACCCTTCAACTCACATTCCTCTTTCACCTGAAGCTGGAGTAGGCTTGAGTGAGATTTGCCTCTGCTGTTCTGGGACCTATTAAGTAAGAAACAGTACCATGCCACATACATATGAAAAAGAGCGACCAATTTGGTAAGTAACTTCAGCAGACAGATCTATTAACAATAGACAGATTTATTAACAGTAGTTTCTCTAAAAGACTTGTTAGCGTATCTAGTCAGACCCCATGATTATTGCAAATTCTCCAAAACAAATCATACCAGTCATACCAAGTATGTAAACCAATTCAGTAATTTCTCAGCTATCTTCTGAAGCTACTGAGACAATAGAAGTTAGAACCCATTATTCTGAACATATGGATAAAAATACAAAAATAGAGAGCAGAGTGCAAACAGTTCATTGGCTGATTCACAGTGAATCATATAACTGTAGGCTTGTTAGCACTGGGAATTCTTTTAAATTAAGTTCTGAATCCTTACTAAAGCCAACTGGTGTATTTCCAAAACCAGCAAGCAGTGGGACTTGAATAGCACAGTTTCACAGAATCATAGACTAGCTTGTGTTGGAAGGAACCTTGCAGATCATCTGGTTCCAACCCCTCTGCCATGGATAGGGACACCTTCCACTAGACCAGGTTACTTAATGCCCCATCCAGCCTGGCCTTGAACACTTCCAGGGATGGGGCATCCACAACTTCTCTGGGCAACCTCTGGCAGTGTCTCACCACCCTCACAGTAAAGATTTTCTCCCTAATAATATCTAATCTAAGTCTACCCTCTTTCAGTTTAAAACCTTTACCCCTCGTCCCATCACTACACTCCCTGATAAAGAGTCCCTCCCCATCTTTCCTGTAGGCCCCGTTTAGGTACTGGAAGGCTGCTATAAGGTCTCCCAACTCTCTCAGCCTGTCTTCATAGGAGAGGTGCTTCAGCCCTCTGATGATCTTCATGACGCTCCTCTGGACTTGATCCAACAGGTCCATGTCCTTATGTTGGGGGCTCCAGAGCTGGATGCACTACTCCAGGTGGGGTCTCACAAGAGCAGAGTAGAGGAGCAGAATCACCTTCCTTGACCTGCTGGCCACGCTTCTTTTGATGCAGTCCAGGATGTGGTTGGCCTTCTGGGATGCGAGCGTACATTGCTAGCTCATGTTGAGCTTCTCATCAACTAACACCTCCAGGTCCTTCTCCTCAAGGCTGCTCTCAATCCATTCTCTGCCCAGCCTGTATTTGTGCTTGAGATTGTCCCGACCCAGGAGGATGACCTTGCACTTGGCTTTGTTGAATTTCATGAGTTTCGCACAGGCCCACCTCTCAAGCTTGTCCAGGTCCCCTGGATGGCATCGCTTCCCTCCAGTGTTTCGACTGCACTACACAGCTTGGTGTTGCCAGGAAACTTGCTGAGGGTGCACTCAATCTCACTTGTCCATGTTGCCAACAAAGATGTTAAACACCAGTGGTCCCAGTACCGACCCCTGAGGAATGCCTCTCATCACTGGTCTCCACTCCAACATCAAGCTGTTGACCTCAACTCTTTGAGTGCAACTGTCCAGCCAATTCCTTATCCACCAAGTAATCCATCCATCAAATCCATGTCTCTCCAATTTAGAGACGAGGATTTCATGTGGGACAGTGTCAAATGCTTTGCACATGTCCAGGTAGATGATGTCAGTTGCTCTTCCCTTAACCACCAATGCCATAATCCCGTTGTAGGCAGCCACCAATTTGTCAGGCACAATTTGCCCTTAGTGAAGCCATGTTGGCTGTCACTGATCACCTCCTTATTTTCCATGTGCCTTAGCATACTTTCCAGGAGGATCTGCTCCACAATCTTGCCAGACACAGAGGTGAGACTGACAGGCCTGTAGTTCCTCGGGTCTTCCTTTTGTTCCTTTTTAAAAATGGGGGCTATGTTTCCCCTTTCCCACTCAGCAGGAACGTCACTGGACTGCCACGACTTCTCAAATATAGATGGATAGTGGCATCGCAATTTCATCCATGAATTCCCTCAGGATCCACGGATGTTATCTCATCAGGTCCCATGGATTTGTACACCTTCAGGCTCCTGAGATGATCTTGAAACTGGTCCTCTCCTACAGTGGGCAGGTTCCTCATGCTCCCAGTCCCTGCCTTTGCCTTCTATGGTTTGGGCAGTGTGACTAGAGCCCTTGCCAGTGAAGACCAAGGCAAAAAAGTCATTGAATATCTCAGCCTTGTCCACATCCCGGGTGACCAGGTCTCCCATTTCTTTCCAGAGAGGGCCCACATTTTCCCTAGTCTTCCTTTAATCACTGACATACCTATAGCAGCTCTTCTTGACATCTCTGGCCAGATTTAATTCTACTTGGTCTTTAGCTTTCCTAACCTGATCTCTGGCCACTCAGACATTTTCTCTGTATTCCTCTGCCCTTGCTGTCCTTCCTGTACCTGTCCTTGCTTCCACCCTCAGTAGGCTTCCTGTTTGATTTTGTCCAGGAGCTCCTTGTTCATCCATGCAGGCCTCCTGGTGTTTTTGCCCAACTTCCTCTTTGTTGCGATGCATCACTCCTGAGCTTGGAGGAGGTGATCCTTGAATATTAACCAGCTCTTTGGGACCCTCTTCCCTCTAGGGCTTTATCCTATGATACTCTGCCAAGCATACCCCTGAAGAGACCAAAGTTTGCTCTCCTGAAGTCCAGGCTAGAGAGCTTACTGTGTGCCCTCTTTGCTGCCCTGAGGATCTTGAATTTCATGGTCTCTGCAGCCACGACTGCCCTTGAGCTTCACATTCCCCACTACCCCCTCCTTCTTGGTGAGAACAAGGTCCAGCATGGCACCTCTCCTCGTTGGCTCCTCTATCACTTGCAGAAGGAGTTATCATCAACACATTCCAGGAACCTCCTGGATGCCCTACTATGTTGTCCCTCCAACAGATACCAGGGTGACTGGAGTCCCCTATGAGGAGCAGGGCTTGTGAACATGAGACTGCTCCTATCTGTCTATAGAGGGCCTCATCTGCTCAGTTTTCCTGGTTGAGTGCCCTGTAGCAGACCCCCCCAATGTAACATCACCCGTCCCTGCCCTCCCTTTAATCCTGACCCATAAGCTCTTGGTCTGCTCCTCATCCACCCCCAGGCAGAGCTCTATGCACTCCAGCTGGTCCTTGACATAGAGGGCAACACCCCCTCCTCGTCTCCCCTGCCTGTCCTTCCTAAAGAGCCTGTATCCTTCTATTCCAACACCCCAGTCATAGACGCCATCCCACCACATCTCCGTGATTCAAGTAAGATCATAGCCCTGCAGGCGTGCACGTCTCCTCCTGTTTATTCCCCATGCTATGTGTGTTTGCATAGAGGCAGTTAAGTTGGGCCCCCAATGAAGATGACTTACTGGCTGGAATTCCTTTGTGCTGCACTCCAGGTGCTGACTTGTGATCCTTCTTCAGGCTCTGGGCATCTGTGGCTGGCACTGTCATCAAACTTGTAGGACTGGGATGGATTGAGGTTCCCTTCCCCCGGCAACTTCAGTTTAAAGCCCTCTTCACAGGCTTGGCAAGCCTATGCCAAAGATGTTCTTCCCCTTCTCTGACAGATGGACCCCATCATCCCCCATTTCCCAAAATGAGTTCCATGGTCTACGTAGCCGAACCCCTGGCTGTGGCACCAGTCCTGTAACCATCTGCTGACTTGACAGATTTGAGTGGCCCTTTCAAACCCCTTTGCTTTGACTGGGAGGGTTGATGAAAAAACTACCTGCACTCCAGAGTCCTTTACCACCACTCCCAGGGCTCCTTCTGGATACTCCTCAGACTGCTTCTGGCAGTATCACTGCCACATGAATCAAGAGCAGTGGATAACAGTCAGTGTACAAGGCCTGTAGTACTGTACAAAGCTTGGTAGTCTCTCAGAGACATCCCTGATACGAGTCCCCAGTAAGCAACACACCTCTCTAGAGAGTGCATCAGGTTGGCAAATCGGTGCTTCCATATCTTTCAGAAGAGAGTCGCCTACTACTATCACCTGTCGCTTTTTCTTAGTTGGACTGGTTGCTATACAGAGAGCAGATTGGGCTGCCTTACTCAGCTCCAGCATCCTCTCCTGATGTGACCGGTCTTTACTCTTCAGTCTGCAGAGCGGTGAAGTGGTTCTGCAAGGGCACCTCAGGCTTCAAGGGAAGCCTCTTCCCCATGATGGTCCTTGCCATTGCAAGCTTCCGTTCTTCTGCATTACTGGCTGCTCTCTGTTCTGTGTGTGCCAGTGGGAGAGTTTTTGGTCGTTTGGCTGTGGGTCCATTGCAGACTATGCTTGGAATCAGCTACCTAACTCCTTCTCAGTCTCCCTGATGCTACACAGCTTCTTCACTGCCTCCTGCAGCTCAGCCCCCCACTGCAGGAGGTCCTCCACCTGGGCAGGCAGGTTTGCCACCTATCCCTGCCCCAGGAGAAAGGCTGAGGCACCTCCTGCAGTCTGAGGTCTGCACTGCAGCCTCTCCCGTCAGCACCTCCATCTGGGTGGAGGCACTGGCCACTGCTGGGGTAGATGGTGCAGACCTCCCAGCCAGAGCTGCAGCCTTTTCCCTCCAATGACTGCCCATCATTTAACCTTGAGGGTCAGGTAGGATGAGTAGCCTTGACCTCTGCAGATGGTCACAGAAAGATGCCTGGTTGCTCGGTTATGTGTCCTTAAAGTCTCCCACTCTGCCAGTGGAATGCCCCTCCTTCAAAGAGGCACCCTTCCTGCCTGTCATGCCATGCAAACTGACACACCGCACCCTGGCTGATGCGCCATGCTCTGTTTGCCTGCTCTGTTCACAGTGCTCAGTTTGTTGGGCTCATTGTTTTTTTTTTTATTTTTATTTTTTTTTAAAAAAGTGTAGGAATCCTATGACAAGAACTTCCACTTGCTATTTAGGATGTTTAGAAAAAACATATTCACATAAAGTAGTCCCAAGTATTAACTACTGTATACACAAAACCAAACCAAGTTGGACAGTGGTGCTCGTACTGACAGCTATCATTCTTGTTCAGTCATGAGACATGCAAGCTGTTTGTTTTCTCTCCCACACAAAAAAGGACTTTGTACCTTATTTGTAGACTCTGGTGGCTCGTCTCGCTGTTCATGGTGTCGCTCTTGCTGCTCTCTGAGCTCTCTTTCCAGACGGCATATTCGACCTTCATACTGTGATTTGAGTGCGCTCATCCGCACCTCCAATTCAGTCTTCTGCTCTTCTAATGAACTGCTCTTTTGCTTCCACTCTTCATTTTCTTTTGTTAGCTGTTCTTTTGTACCTAATTGAACAGGAAAGAATCCAGTCTTACCACTGTAAAGCTGCCTACTAAGTCTGCGCGCTGAATGCTTGTCTGTCTCAATAGGTTACTGAAATATTTTGAAATCTTAAAAAACGTTGAGCTATTGACAGAGCTCTTAGAGGTAATTCTAACCTTCATATGCCATTTCTCTAACTAAAAATATTTAATAAGTATTTATAAATAAAAATTTATATTAGGAAGTAGTCACAAAAGAACAGGATGTTTTCAGCAAGCTCTTACACCAGCATTCCTCTCCACATCAACTAAAAACGGAGGAAGCAATGTTTTGCTCCTGTACACTTAGTGGAGTGAAGAAGGAAGGGGAGAATTGCCTGAGTTGTTAGTGTGGTCAATCTGTTCTAATCAACAAAAGGATCACCTTAGCTGGCCAAAACTAAGCAAAACTTCCCCGCCCTCGGCCCCGAGTGTACAGCTAGTTATACACTTTTATCATCTCCTGAAAGACTATAATTTAAGTTTTATAACAATTCCTGTAACATCTAATCCAGAAAAGAACTTTTAAGTAAAAAAATGAAGTAAGCCATATTTTCCCAAGCATCCTATCTAAATATTTTTCCACAGGAATAATCAAAAACCCCAAAAGAAGATGACACCTTAAGGACAGAAAAAAATATTATCATACCAGCTAACTGTGCAATTTTCTGCTTGGCTGCAAGCAAGGTCTTCCTAGTTTTCTCTTCCTTCTCAGTGATCTGTTGCCTGAGCTGTTCTTCCTGTGTAGTCTTCTCTTGCAGATCTTGATGCAAACGAGCAAGTTCTGATTGTAGCTGTGTTATCTGCTCCTGAAGATTTCTAACTTCAGCTTCCTTTTCTGCTACAGTCTAGAGAGAGAGAGAGATTGCAGCTACTGGCCATAACCAGCTACTTTGGCAAATATATAGCCTAACAAATTCCAAGGACCTAGTATCAGCTGGCCACTGTATTAAGGTTAAAAAGTTTCTAATCAACAATAGAGGAGTTCAGTCCTCTCTGAATGCAGTAGTTGAGATAACAGCATTCTCTTTCCCACTTTTTTATTCCAAGAAACAGCGTGAGACACACTAGACACCGGGTTTAAACCAGGTTTAAATTCCCTCTTTCCCAACAAGGTAGAGGCACAAATAGGTCACTTCACATATTTCTGCATGTACGTACACACGTGCACATACAAAAACACCCTGACATTCTTCACAGTAACACATTTCAGATTGTACTAAAGTGCAGTACTCTGAAATAGTTCACTGTTCTTACCTTTTGTAAACTTTCAACCTGAGTCTCCAAAGCCTTTGTCTTCACTTCAGCTTGACTGAGGGTGTCTTTCAGCTCTTGAACTTCCTGGACAGAAACTTGTTCTTCTTGTTGTTCTACTAAAGACTGAGTTGATGCTTCGGCAACCATCTGAAATATGTCAAGAGGTATCAGGCTAAAGGGTACTATCTGATTAGTATGTCGCTACTTTCACAAGTTGCTTCTGTGTGCAAACTGATCATTTAAAAAGTTCTAGGCAAAACCCAGGAATTCTAATGAACTCTGAAGTTCTGTTAAGAATGGTGCAAAGTATTAAGTAATATGCAGCTCATGTTTTGTGGCAGTTTGAGCTAACAGCAGAATAAACTATGTAATTTTCTGCTTTTCACAGGGAAGTATTCACACAGTATTATACTAAGGGAACATGAATATCTTTAGCTACATTATACCTGACTCTAGCTGAATTTTTTTTTTTTACAGAATTTCTTTGCAAACAAAGAAAAAGTGTATCTACCTTATCATGCTGTGCTTTCAGCTCCTCATATTGAGTCTTGTACC
Organism: Ibidorhyncha struthersii; assembly: GCA_013398815.1. Taxonomy (NCBI): domain Eukaryota; kingdom Metazoa; phylum Chordata; class Aves; order Charadriiformes; family Charadriidae; genus Ibidorhyncha; species Ibidorhyncha struthersii. The sequence goes on along the minus strand of VZSZ01002900.1, from coordinate 462,341 downwards.
TGCGCCCAATTTTCTTGACCTGTGTTATAGTTTTCACTTTTTCTTGTATGTCAGCCACTTTAGCATCTAATTCTTTCTGCAAAGTATCCTTTTCTGTTCTTATTTTAGTTACTTCATCCTTCAGGGTCTGAACAAGATTCTGGCTTGTAGTCAAGGATGCATTGGTTCTAAATAACAAGAGATTGGAGGAAGATGCAAATAAGATCTTTGAAATAATGTATTTCTATGTCGCTCATTTATGTAGTATCACAGGTATTATCTGCAGTGAATTTGCAATACAAATGGGTATTTGTAGAACACAAATTATTCTACAATACATTAATTTAGGATAAGTTCAGCTTAAAGACCACTTGCAAAACAATTCTCACGTCATCTTACTTGTTTATTATCAAGCTCCAGTAGGAATACCAAAGGTTTCAGAGTTACATGGAGACAGTTAAGAAATTACACTTCCAGATGCAGCTTTATTTAAATATTTTGCTTTGCACAAAACTTTTTACTAATTGACTTATACCACACCTGGCTATTTCTGCTTTAAGCCTGCCCGTTTCTTCACTCATTTGTTGTATACGCTTGGTGTTTGCCTCCTTCTCCGAAAGCAGCTTCCGATACTCTTCGAGATCAGTGTCTTTCTGTTGACTCAATAAATGCTGAAAGGTTGAGAAAATGGTTTACGTTTTCATAAGATGATTATACAGTTATATCCAGAAAATCTCTTTGAATTGGAGATACTGCTTTTACATTTTGATTTGGAATGCCTATGAAACAGAATAGCCTATTTTGAAGCTGCATAAACAATGCTTTATAATTCAAATACATTTCTTAGTTTGTTGTTTTTAGGAACAGTTACAACTTTTTTTTAGTTCTCCCCTGCCCCAGAACATCATCTTTGAAAACATGCACTCCCCACCTGAGTCCGGGCCTTCCAGCGTTTAACATCTTCTTCCAACAGCTTTTTCTCTGCCTGCAACATTCCACTTTTCTCACTCAGTTCAGCATTGGACTCCTGTAGAGGCAGAATGTCTGCCTCAAGCTTGCGTACCTGAAAAAACACAATTAGGGATTAAACTCTGGCTCTTATGAGATTGAAGGAAGTGGAATATGGCAGGCCTTGAACAATTATGGTAAGAGAGACAGAGAGAGCAAACCCAACACCCTCAAGAAGTCCCGATATAGCTTCTTTGCCAACTCTCTACCTTCCAGTGGCCAGCTGGGGGCAGGGAGAGGGACAAGGAGCAAGAGCAGGAGATGATCCTACAGAGGGAAAAAGAAATAATACAGGCACGACTTCACAAGCTTAGATTCTCCCTCTTTGTACTTTGGTACAGGAAACAAATTATTAGTTACATGTTAGAAGCCAAGCAACGCTGCACTGGGTTCCATTAAAATAAGCGGCATGTAGAAATGGAAAGAGGCGTGTATCTCCCTCTTAAACTTTTAATAAAGCTGTGATCTGCTTTATATGTACTCCTGTGCCATTTTTCATTTATCTGCTGATAATATCCTTGTTACTGGATAAATACCGATTTTCAGTTTCATTTAAGTGAAACTGAACATTAAACTTTCCAATGTTCTCGGTAGACGAATGTCTTCTAAAATTCTAAGTGGAAAGTTTCCTCATTTGGTGATTATTCCTTTACATCATACACATCTAAATCATGTATATATTGCAATTAGCAGTGTTATATCCAGACACACTAACTCATCAGCTTGAATATCGGAAAAACTCACATGAACCTCAGTACCAACCTTTGCTTGAATTTGTTGTAGCTCTTGTTCTAGCCTCTCCTTCTCTTCTCTTAGCATCTTGTTGGTTTCTATCAGTACATTCATGGTCTCAGTTTTTTTCATTAATTCTTCATGCTGTGCAATGGTTTTTGCTGTTACCTTTTGAAAAGATTTAACTCAGTCATTTGTTTTGCTTGCACATGCATATATACTTACTTGGATCTGGCATAACACCATCTTGGAAAGCTATCATGGCATTCATTAACTTACATGTACATTCAAAACAAGTAAATATCATTTAAGAAATAGGAGATGGGGAAAATAATTGAGAGAAGTTAGCTTTATTTTCCCTGTTTATGTGATTCTGGAGTTGCCACACTGCTCAACGGGACTCAGAACAAGATCCTCCATTTGGCTACATAGCAACCTCAGTTTAAAAGCTCTTGATTCTTCCAAAACTTCATTTTTGGGCACAGGCAGCAAAGACAAAGAATAGAAAACAGCCCTCTCTGCTTACTGAATCATAAGCAATAATATCCAACCATACCTGCACCTTCTCTCTCTCAGCATTGAGACTGTCCTGCAGTTCCTGGAGTTCCCTTTCCAGGTGTTCCACTCTCTGACGGTAACGTAAACTCTCCACCTGGGCCACCTCAAATCTAGTTTCTGCAATCTCCTTTTCTCGACGTATAAATCTGCAATAAGAAAATGAACACCATATCATGCCAATGAAAATGCAAGAGAAAGCATTTTAAGTTGAAGCATCTTATATCTGAAGGCCTATGGAGTATGGAAATCAGTTCAGAAAAATCAAAAAGAAAATCCTAGATAAAATCACTGAAAAATCTACATAAACCCCCTAAACTACAATGAGGAAAAAATCCCCTCTATGAAACTTTCTTGCCAATCATATTTGCTAAAATCTGATTTAGATTCCTGTCATAATTGACTCACAGTATTTTCCTAGTAGTAGAAAGAAATCTCCTCTTAGTTACTAATGCAGAACAACCACTTCCTACCTAGCAAAAAAGCACTTAAATCACTTAAATTTTATACATTATCCTTCAAATATAAAGTAATACAGAACTATTTAATTTGGCAACTGGATTTATAACCACTGAGGGAAAGAGCCCAGGGCTAAATTTACCTAAGAATTTCTAAGATTTGTTCCTGGGATTTGCCTTCCTCATTGAGAGAAACATTCACTGCAGTTGGCATGGCTTCTTTCATAGAGGTCACCATCTTATCACTCAGACTTTCCAGCTGTTCATGTAATAATCGATTTTGTTTTTCCAAGTCTTCACAGCGGGATGCAAGTTTTGAAGCTTCATCCTACAAAAAAAATTGTTCAATGACTGAGTTCTGTGAAGGCTGGTTAACTGAAAAAACCCACTGACACCCCCCCCCCCCCCCCCACAA
>VZSZ01002900.1:358375-459178 GCA_013398815.1 Ibidorhyncha struthersii | reverse complement strand
AAAAATCAATCATACCTTGATCATTCTCTCTCTCTCTTCCCAGGAGGCTTTGCACTCTAACAATTCAGATTCAGCTTTCTGAGCAGCTTCCTCTAGCTGCTGCCTTACCGCTGCATTCTTGGCAACTTGTTCTTTAATAGCCTGTAATGCTTCGACATCAGCAGCATGGAGCATTAATTCCCTTTCATACTTATTTTGAGCTTCAGAAGCCATCTTTGCCTGCAGAAAAAAAAATAGAAAAAAATACATTTTTGACATGTATGAAGAGCTTCTCAAGTTCTAGACAAAATCAGTGACCACTAATCAAAAAGAAAACCACTGGCCAAAATCTTTGCAATTCTCAAGTACAAAAAAAGAAATGGATAAGCATAGAATGATTCCCTTAAAGAAATTACAATTTTCAAGAAAAATTAGAACTCAAAATAACTTTGAGCGGCTAGAAGGACACACTCTCTATAGTTACTCTACAACCAAATCTCTTGCTGTGGATTCTACATGGATATGACGCAGGTATCAGTCTAAGAACATACACTAGTTACTTCTACATGTGAATAAGCAAACATATTTACTGCGTGAAGTTAAAAAGCTAAGGACAGACTACAGTCACAGTATTAGCTGAAAAAAAAAAAAAAGGAAACGCTTGTCTGTTAAATTTTGGGTTGGATTAAACAACAGCCAAAATTTTTTCTACATCCTTTATGCCAAACAATTTTGCTGGAATTCTCACCTGCAGAAAAGTAGATTCTCTTTAAAAAACAGTTGGTAACAAGACAATTATGTTTTGGGTTAGAAAGATATTTTCCCCACTGTCTTGTTAACCGAGTTCAGTTTTCTTTTTTGCTCCCCACTCAGGACAGTGAGGTAGCAATTCATAAAAACAGTTAACTAGATTCCCCAATCATTTTTTTTACCTAATGAAACAGACCTTAGAAACAGTAATCCATTACATCTTCTGTTGTTTTTCAAATGTGACACAAACGGTGCTTGCAGCACAACTTTATATTCAAAGTCAGTTTAGTTGATATTACTACATTTGATCAGGTGGAAGAATGAAGCACTAAATAAGCAGCTGTTCACAAAATAGAGAAAGTGCTCTTACAGTGCTTCTCTTGCCTCCACAAGTCTCTGATTAGCAGCAATGCCTTTAAAAAAAAATGTTTTAAGTTCAACTGAAAAACAAGTAAAAACTAACATTAAGTTTACTACCTCTGGCTAAAATAGACAAACACTATAAACATACTTGTTCCTGGCAGTCACGTCTGGCTTGTTGTTCATTATTTAGAGCTGTGCTGGCTCTCTGAAGAGCTTCCTGAACTTCTGATTGCACGGTTGACAGACTCTTCTTTAGTTCCGACAGCTATAGTGTTGGGGTAGGGGGATGGGACAACAACAAAAAAAACAAAACCAAGACTAAAAGACAAAGTACTTTACAGAGTATTGAACACAGAAAGGCTTTGACTGTAGACGTTTGTAAATAATGTAGAACCAAAGAGTGATTTATTTGTTTAATACTAATTTTAAATCTAAAGAGAAATACTTTCAAGATCTTGATTTATTAATATACAGAGCTCTTTCCTGGTAAAAACATATTACTGTTCCTTCAGTCACTCCTGCAGTACTTCTAGTTGCAGTCATCTTGTTTCTTTCAATCCCAATAAGAGCTCAAATATAAACCAGACAAATAAGGGCACAGACCACTTTGGTTTTAAAATACATGCATGCTACAAATTTGGTTTGGCTCATGTTCCAAAAACGGTTTTCTGAAACCTTTCTCAAAGGCTTTTACTCATGTTTTTCTGCAAACAGTGCTCAAAGTTCAGGAAGATATAGCTTTAAACACACAGTCACCCTAACAAAGTGATAAGGTTAATGTACTACTCATGTTTGGAAACCTCTCAAATTTAGTTAGCCTTTTGTACATCCTAAAAGATTTTGGTTTGGACACTACTATACTGTGAAAACAAATTGAAGTTTAGGGAATTACATAAAAGCGCATTTTCGTGGACTCTCTACAAGGGAGTTTAAGTGAGGGGGCATTCAACGCATACCTGCTGTTCCATGTTCTCCACAGCTTTACGCTTCTCCTCTTGCAGTTCTTGCTTTTCTTTCTCTGACTCCATCAGCTTCTTTTCCAGTTGTGCTTGATACTCTGAAGACTCCTTCAGACGAGCTTCAACTGTTGCACGAACTTCCTCTGTTACCTTCATTAAAATCCATCATAAAAGATCTATGTTTTCCATTTAAATATGGTATTCTGATGTGAAAGCAGTATTTTATTAACATTTTAAAGCCAGAATAGTTATTCTCAGCATCTCACTTAGAACAATACTGAAAATGTTGAAAATTACAAATAGCATTGAAAATATTTTTTTCTTTTTTTTTTTCCATTTAAAGCTGCAATACCTCATGAAGTACATCTAAGAGAAGTTTTAGGCAACTGCACTCAAGTGTGCAGTAGCCAGCGTATCTTTATTACACCCTAGTCTGCAATATTGTTAAAGCATATCAAGCCACAATGAAGTTTTTACAGTAATGGAACACCGGCAGGCAGAGAACATGGATACCAGACTAACAGCACCGCACGTTTGCTGTAACTGGATGCTGTAGCTTCAGTAGAAAATGAGAACTCTGTTTTGATATGCTGCACAGCTTAGAAAAACAGGAATCATTCTATATTAACAAGGTGAAGTATATGACATATTGGGAGGTTGTTCTTAAGCTTTTCCCAGGAGTACCACATAAAGAGTGTTCTCTTCATCACTGAAGATCTTACTGATGCAGAAGGTGTGAATTTAACTGCTTTTGATTGAGAGCTAATTAGTATTTTTAATCATTGATCACAGGGTTAAAAGGAAGAGTTTTAAAAAGTCAATTCCCCTCTTTCAAAGGAAGACATTGGCAGAGTAGAGCTTTGAGTCAAATGTACAATTCAACATTTTAAAAATATGCTGCAAAAAAGTTTGTTTCCAGGATTAAAAGTGTTTTTAATAAAATTGCCTAACTACATCGTATTCTAATGCCTTCTAAAATACCTTTATTTTTTTTATAATTCCTCCCATAATCCTACAGATTACAGTACAAAAAAAAAAAAACCCAAACCATTTTTCATTTTGTTTCTGGTTTTGCTCTAATAAACAATAGTAATTACTTACTTGTTTTTCCTTATTAAGGGATTCCTCTAGACTAAGAACCATGGCCCTGTATTGTTCCACATTACTAGAACTCGTCTTGAGTCTTTCTCTCAGGTCATTAACTTGTTCATCAGCTTGCCTTAATCGACTTACAAGATCATCCACATCTTCATTTGTACTAGGCTGACCTAGAATATTAAAACACATTCATTAACCAATGATGTTTAATTCAATTTTTTAAAATCGCTGTTCTGTTGAAAGACTGAAGTCTTTTTAGCATAATAACATGGAAAAAACAATCACCCTCACAAAGCTTCCCTAAATAAAATTGTCAGTCCTAATCAATAGTGGCTTACAATAAACACTGTTGATTCAAACAAAAAAAAATTGGCTATTTAAAAATAAGTAAAAGACTTGATTTCTTTCAAGTAAAACTAAAAGGGATCCTTTAATAAGTTTGTCTTTATGTTTTCCCTTTGGCAAAGACTGCTTGGACATTAATTCTGCTTTAAGAAATCATCCTGGTTATCATTTGTTTGAATATGTGATTGTAATAACGATAAGGCTTATTATTTAGTGTACTGTCCTCCTAACTCTAAATTATTATGAATTTTACCATTCTTCAGACAGTAACTTTTAACATAAAGATAAAATCAATGTAGAAAAGTATCTTACCTTTCCCTGGAGCCCTCTGTGATGACTGAGATGCTAGCTGAGCCTCCGTATTGTTAAGCTGCTGTTTCAACATCACAGTTTCCTTCTGGGCATTCTTTAAAAGTTCCTTTGTGTTAATGTGACGGTTTGTCTCAGTCTCGAGTTGCCTCTTAAGATCCAGGATATGAACCTGAACACACAAGGTTCTTAAACTTGTAATTATTCACAAGCAGCACAAATACCAAACATGTTCGTAAGTTTCACGTATAAAAAACAGTTCACTGCAAGCTGGCAGAAGCCACGCAACTGTTGTTTTATTTTCACTGAAACAAGTTTAACATATTTATAACTATACTTACCTCTTGATTTTTGGAAAGGGAATGTCTTTGTTCCACCTCACTTTCTAGTTTCTTCTTCAGCTGAGAAATCTCACGCTCTAGCTTTTCTATCTGATTATTGAGTCTTTGTTTTGTTTCTGTCTCAGACCTCTCCAGTATTCCCTGATAAAAGAGCATAATGCACTATGCTTACAATACACTTTCTTCTGAATTACAGCAGCACTTTGCACAAAGTTGTCACAACACTCCTCCCATCCACAAAATAATTACTGCAGGGAGTAAGCAGTAACAGAAAATTATGAAGAGTAGTACTTACAATGTGTAACTTAGTTTTGAAAGATTTTTTAAAAAATATTGATACAATAAGTATTATTAGGGGAAAATTTATTATTTATGCAGTCTAATTCCAGGGATTAAAAAACCCCAAAGATCTACTACAGAAATAGAATTTAGTCACATGACAAAATGTGCAACCTTAAATATTTATAATGTGCAAACTTATATATTTATAAATATTTATAATCTAAGAGTCAATATACCTTAGAATACAAGATATAAAAGTAAATATACCTTAAAAGAATAAGAAAGTAAACTACCAAGGCAAGCACTGGTAAATTTTGCTACCATAGAAATTAACATACAGATTTTTTTGCCTTTCACTTTGTTTCATTTCCATTTTATTGCGAAAACCCTTCTCATCAACTCAAAATTCTCAGGACTTTGCCCAGGTTAGTAATAGAGTATCATAATTTAGGACAGCAATAACAAACTTTGTTAAACAAGTCGCTCAAGTATTTTATGTTCAGTGTCAATTTGTAACAGAAAAAAAAAATTCCACTTTAAGATCCAATCCCATGACTGTTGAAGTTGATGTCGATGGGCATTTATTGAAAACTCTGAAAGACAGACCAGACTTGGCCATAAGAATAATACCACCTACCTGAATAGTTCGCAAATTAGTAAGCAGCAAATTCTGTCCTCGTTGTTCAACTAGTAAAGACTCACGTTGCTGAGTCAAACGCACATCTGACATCTTCAAGATATCTTTCTCTTTTTTTAAGTTTTCTGCTCTCACCTTTAAGACAACAAATAATAACAAGAACTTTGCTATCAATCCCAAATCTGTCAATTAATTTTAATTTGGGCAATAATATTTTTATGATCAGCTAATACTGTTTTTTAAAGAAAAGCTTTTAAGATTACAGATTGTAAATTAAAATTCATGCAAATTAAGCCAAGAACAGTAAGAACACAACTGTGACTAATCACATTTTGTTGTCTTTGTAAATTGAAACACCTTCAGAATGGTGTTCCATCTTCACACAGTAATGGCAATATTTTGTGGAATGTTACAAGTGTACACGTCAAATATACACGCACACAAGCTTTTACAAATTTAACAGCTGATGCACTCAAAAAGCCTGTGACAAATTCTGACAGTTTTCCAGAGTCGTAAGAAAAACTCTTGTGCTAACTTGGAATATCTAGAGGTATAACACACTGTATTACTAACCTCTGCCACTGCCAGTTTTTCATTAGCTCCCCTGAGGTCTTGAGTCATAGTGTTAATTATCTGCTCTTGCTTCTGAGTTGTTGCTGTGAGCTTCTGGGTTCTTTCATGTAGAGATGTTATTTCTCGACGATAGCCTTCAACATTATCCTGCAGCATTTCATAACTTCACAGGGAACAACAAAGCAAAGTATGTTTGCCATATTAAATTGTTCAATTGCAAGAGGTATATGTACACAGATATGTTTCATGTTCTTGTGCGCAAATTTTCATATAGGCAGCTCACGCAACTAGAAGGTATATTCTTGATCCCACCTTCCCTATTTCCTTTGTGTTCTTTAACAGAATAAACAATATAAACCTTTAACTGCCAAACCTTCCTGAGCAAATGATATCAAGCAGTCAAAATGATTTTATTGACAGAGAACACATACATAAGGCAATGAAACTAAATAGCTGATTTACCGTTTGGAGGCAAACTCCAGCTGTGTGGATATCTTTGCGTTTTGCGACCTCAAGTCTGTGACCTGCTCCTGAAGCTTTTCATTTTGTTCATTCAGCAACTTGTCATTCTCTGCCTTTTCTTTTTTATAGTTCTCAAAAACTTCCTGCAACTACACCAAAGAACAGACATTAAAAGTGCTTACAAAAGTAAAATGAAATAGTGTTTCTACAGTGTTTATTGGAAAATATACCTGCTTAAGTGCAGCCTTAGCCTCCACGGTCTCCACTGACTCAGTCACTGACACTGCAGCAGGAGTTGACATGGCCTGAGGTAAACTTGGACGCTTTGGAGTAGATGTAAGAGAAATCTCCTCTGGTAATATACCTGAAGCTAGAAAATGATAAAGGGGATTTTAAAGGCAACAACTGAATGAATGCTTGCCAAATTGGAAGATCAAATATAACCACATTGAAATACGGCTAAAAGAACAATACTGTATTGCTAGGAAAGTCTTGGGCACTTCTGAGCAAGTGAATGATCTTTATACCTACAATATGTTACCAGAACACATGTAGTCACCACAACACAGCAGTCATTATTCAGCAAGTTATTACACTGTAAAAGTAGAATCGTGTGTCTAAATCCAAATTCATGGGTTTTCCAGTGAGTAAAGGTGAAAGTTGACTATGAGATTATCAGAAGTTACTAGTATCATTACAGCACCATTACTGAAAGCTTATAATAAATCACAACTTTATTTTTTTTTCCAATGGTGCAGAGATGTGAAGCTTACCTTGCAAAGGAATGATAGCTCCTGTGGTCTGTGCTAACAATATGCGGAACATATCACGCTGACGAACTATAGACTCAACAAGCTGCAACTGATGATGACGTGATTCACGCAGTTTTTCCAGCTCATTGAGAGCTTCCTCAAGCTGACTCTGAAGCTCAGAAATTCTGAAATCAACAGTTCTTTTCAGTAACATTCACAGCGAGGCACACCATGATGGCACAACCCTTACATTTTGTCACAAGTTTTTTGGTGTGCATTTATTGCATCTTTGGAAGTTAAGCACCACTGAGGTTTTTGAGCAAACTTAGAGGAAAATTGGTCTTTGGGCTTGCCATTTTGTAGATGACAAAGAAAGTAGGCCTCTTCCATGAAAAGCAGAACAGAGATAATTCTATTCATGTGAATAACTTCAAACAACAGTCAGTAGCATGAACGGAGAATCAAGCTAAGAACATTTTCTGTGGGCTTTATAGCTAGTGAATTTGATAGGCAAATATTCAATTTTTTGTTCCGCTAACAGGAATGAAAACTCAATCTTTCTTTTTCAAAAAACAGCTCTGTTGTGTGAAATCACATTCACTAAAAGACCAACAATTATTTTTACTTAATGTCACAAGTTTGAAAGATTTTCAGACATCTATTCTGATTATAAAAGGCTACCATTGCAGTGTGTGATCTCATACCTCTGCGCACCTCTGGATTGAGAAACTTTGTTTAGGAAGAGTTTTTGGAAGAGATGATTTACATTAGCTTAATAAAAAATGATGAAAATGAGTTGCAAGATATATAGCTAGACAGCCATTTCAATCTAAAAACTGAAACAATGTTCCTTAATACAATTTGCCTTTATGAATTACATAGCTGCTCATGAGCATATGCACACAATTACTAACAATCAGAAGCAAAAAAATGAAGACTGAATAAATCCCTGTTAATACTTAGTATAAACAGTTTGCTAGCAGGAACAGATAATTACTTAGATGACGTTGTTTCTTGCTCCTCTTTTTCTCTAGCCTCTCCCAGCTCCCGAAGAGCCACCAAGAGACGCTGATTCTGCTGCTGAAGTTCTTCAATATTTCTGTAAGAGACTAGATGTTGAGATATCACTTCAGAAGAGCTACTGATGTCAGCAGAGCTCACTTCTTCATCACGAATCACATGATTGCCTCTAGCTTCTTCAAGTTCCATTAAAAGCACACGAATCTGAAAGAGAAAATTCTAGCGTAAGGCTTGCAAACAGATTCAAAAGTTTGCTCCAAAAAACAATATATTAGAAATAAAGCACTTGGAAATAAAGTAAAATTTTTCCTACAACATACAAACTATTACAAACAAAAGAGACTTGTAAGATAATTACATTATAGAAAAAAGTTTGATAAAAGAAAACCAGACATAAATCAGAGATAGATATTCTGTGTTCACTTCTGCAAAGAGATCATAGCACATTCCAATCAAACAAATACAGAAGTTACATATACAGGAGTTTTCCATGTTAGATGTTTAACAATCTTATCCTGAAGTGCATCACTCCTATCCAGCTAGACTTATTCCAATTTTGTAAGCAGAAATGTAAATATCACATTGTCCTGCAGAGAAGCTTTTCACATCACTAAGGTTCTTATGACAACCAAAGTCTACATGACTGCGGCCGAACACAACTTTCAAGTACACTTCAGAAATACAGCACCATATTAATAAATAAATTGCATATAGCACATTTAACCATAACAACATTTGTTCTACCTGCTGTGAAAGGTCTTTTACTTGTATTTCCAGTCTCTGGTTTTCTCTTTCAAGCAGAGAGGCATGCTTATTGGCTTTATCAGCATTCTCCTGCAAACGTTGGATTTCCTGCAAGCAACACAAACATTTACGTTGGATTTCCTGCAAGCAACACAAACATTAAGAAACACATAGCAATTAAACTCAGACACGTTTCTTTCCAGACAGACAATGTAATTTAGAGACATGCCTTGTGAATTAAACTGTGTTTACTTCTTTCAAGTTACACTCCAAAGGTTAAACTCCACATATTTAGGAATCAAAAGCCACTCTCTTTCATGCTGTATTAGTGTATGTATTAAAATTAATGGGAAGTGGGCACTGAAGTCCAATTTATATGAAAAACATTGTTTCTGCAAAATACTGTGCACAGTCCAATAAAACACAAGCTAGAAAGTTCAACAGATATTTTCCCACAATAAAAGTTGAGTAAAAGATCCATTTTATACATTTACTAACAGTCATTAGGATTAAGGAATTAAAAATCCATTTTTTTTTCCATAATTTTACACGCTCTTTTACTTTATACTGACCTTCATAGCTTGTTCAAGCTTTGCAGACAGATTAGCAACAGCTTTCTGGGAACGCTCAAATTCTTCACGCTGACGCTTTAAGATTGGTGCTTTGGCTTCTACTTCCTGCACTATTTCATCCAAGTATTTATTGATTCTCTTATTCTCCAGCTTTTCCAAAAGCAACTGATCCTGAGTTTCTACATATGCATTGTACAGCTGCAAGAAAAGGTTGGGTTTTGGTGGGTTTTTTATTTTTTTAATGTGTCTGTTGAGATGTATCAAAGAACCACTGGTAATTGCCTAATTCATACCTTAAGGTGGTATAATTTTATACAACTATAAACTAATTAATTCAGAGAAACAAGTTGGGCTTTTAAAAAAATGGGTTTAGGACTCATACAATGGCAAAGCAGTTGTCCCTACTAATTTAAAAATGGCAAACTTTTAAAGAGCCACTGTATGCAGGAATTTTATGTAAAATGGACAAATCTTAAGCAAGTTTAAGACAACAGAAATATAAAACTAGTATCACAAAAGAAAGCAGCAAGCATGGAAGAAAGTAATTTAATGGGTGCACAGAATGACCAACAAACGTGAAAATTATAATTGCATAAATAGAAGTGTAAAAAAATCCTAGATGTACGACCTATCATTGTTATTTTTTTCTGCAAGTGTAAAACAAACGTGCAGCAGTACAGGTAAAAAATTTATATAAATAAGCAAAAAAAAAATCCCCAAACCTCAGCTCCTGCCAAAAACTCATACAGAAAATGAGTTTATGTGCACAAAACCTCCAACCTAACATATTTCAGAAAAAGAACCAAAAGACCCTACAAATGTTTTTATCCACTAAGGTGTGTTGAAAAAAATCCCGATAACTTCACTAGTAAAGTCTGTCTCAAATCCAGGAAAAGATTTCATCAATTTCAGTCCAAAAGAGTGAATGAAGTCTGCATCCTTATATTATTAAGGCACTTCTGTTGACATTTCAAGGGCACTGAAATTGAAGAGTTTCTTCTCACTTACCTCAGTTAATTTCATTCCAGGCTTGACTACTTTAGCTACTGCTGCAGCAGTGGGAGACATAGCTGCCAGTTCCTCCTCAGACAATATGGCCCCTGAAGACACAATCCCACCAATTACCATTAAAAAGCTGCAATACTTCCCATCATAAATATTCTTTGTTAATATTAAGAATGTCTTCACACACCTTTGTGCTTTACAACTATTGTATTTTAAAGTACTGTTTTAAGTCCTGAAAGTTAGTGGTTTAAGAGTTTTCTGTAATCTATATTATACACATGCAGTGACTGGTATTATACACAATATTCCATGTCATACATTATAAAGGTCTCTGACTAGTTTAATTTGAAATGCTGAAAAGCTTTTGCTATTAGACCCTTAAAATTTAGATAATTTCTGAACGTAAGCAACTGAAATAGCAGATTTCTTAGCAAAGTGCAGGAGGTTTACGGTGGTAAAACACTTGTTTACTTTCATTAAATTAGCATAGGGAGATAGCAAATATACTTCATGCCTCTCTGTTCCTTCCTGATGTGCTCTTTCTGTTAGAAATTACCTATATGTAGCAAATAGACTCTTCTTCTGAACAAAAAAATGACAGAACTAAACCAGTAAATACTGAGTAGGACTTAATGTTAAACAGAAATTTAATACAGAGATTTGTTTTCAGTTGCTTTCTTTTTTTCTTAAGAGTAAAATAACCCCACTCCCCTCTCCAGAAAAGCATTAAAAGCACGATGATTCAGCCTTAAGGAAATATTTCCCCTCTCTTTTGTTTGAAAAGGCAAGTCAGATTAACAAAAGAACTTAAAAAAACATTTTGATAGAAATGCGTTTTCTGGTGGGGAAAAAAAATATACTTCATGCTTTATATATGTATGTATGTATATCTTCATACATATATATATGAAAAAGCTTCTGAAACTCATGGTTAGAAATGACCAAAGATAAATTAAGATTAATGCAGTTACTTCCTATAGAAATTCAGCATAGTATTTTCATGCAAGGCTACTTATGATAAAAAGCCTGAGGCTTTATGTATTTTAGTTCCCAATGTTACCCCTACCTTTACGCTTTGTAGCCGACAGTAAATCATTAGCATTCTCCAGCTCCTTTTCCAGTTTACTGATCTTCTCTCTCAGTTCTTTCTCCATTACAGCTTTTGACTCTTCCACCTCAGCCAAATGCTCCTGGGTTGCTTTATTAGCTAAAATTAAATTAGACAACCAGTTTATTTTGTTGTGGTTGGTTTTATTTTTTTTTTTCTTTTAAAAATACTATAATTTAGAAGAGGTCTAAAATATGAACTGTCCTCTTATCAGTGAAAAGGAATCCAAAAGGAGAAACTAAAATGAAGACATATGTTGCAAAATTAGATCTTCTCATCAAAATCCAGAGCAAAATTCCAGGTATATTTGAAGATAGTTCTCCCATGCACACAGTCCCCCAAGTAAATTCATCTAGTCACGTAAAATTTTTGTTACAAAGTGAATGATGTTTCCACTATCCCAAAAGCCTAATGAATTTCCTTTCATAGATGCTCAATACCTATTTTTCAGTGCATCAAGACAGTTACAAAGAAGTATAACTGTTCTTTTCCATTTGACATTTCTCACTCACAGCTTACCTTCACCTGCCTCCTTCAGGAGCTTGTGCAGCTCTTCTACTGCTCCTGTCAGTTCATTGCTCTTTGCCTCTGAGTCATCAGCAGCACTCTAAATAAAAGCATTTTATATAACCTTTTATTACATAGTAATAGCAACTACATTTTCATAAGAAACTGACCAAAAATTATGAACATTCAGTTTTTGAATAAAATGCTAAAAGATACACCTAAACTGGACAATTCTCTTTCCACTTGGATTAAGTCCCACTTTGATGTCAACTGCCCATCTGAGAGTAAGAAGTATCAGACACTGATTTGATATGACAAATCCAAATAAAATGTATGCCCTTTAGATGCTTTATAGCTGGTGCTGGCTTTGTTACTTCTCTTCACTGAAGAAAATTTGGAGAAATTTTGAGTACTCAATTTTAATAATTCTAAAAAATGTGATATTTTTAGGGAATCTTATATAAACCGCTTATGTTTCCTTGCTTCCAGTTAGAGATCTCATGAGGGCAAGACTGTACAATACTTCAGCAATTCTGCAAGGCAATTAGAGATAATTGAAATAAAGTTGATTCAATTTTTGCTAATCAGCGAAGTCTCAAAATAAACCCCCAGGGTACTGAATCCCAATGCTTTTAGTATTGAGTCAGACAAATATGTCAGCAGTTACAGGCATATAGCAAATCCTATGTTAAGCAGAAGACAAACCTTTAAGCCCCTTCAAACCAATGATTCTCTAATAAAAGCATAAATGAATAGGAGTAGAAAAACCACAAAACAAAACCAAATTAAAAGGTAAATGCATTATGCTCTTGAAAAGTTAGCTGTTGTCTTGCTGTTCAATGAAGGGACATCAGTTTACATCTCATCAGACAACGTATTAATGTAGAACTCAAGCATTCTACCCCACTTAATTCTATGTGGGTATCTATGCAAGAAAACTCGGGAAACAGAACTCATTAACCTGTGAATCTAATATGCGTAAACAAAAGACTAATCAATTGTCCTCTTTAGCTGACTTTGTCTTAGTCAATACGCTACAGGGTATTTTTCACTCTTTGAGCTGACAAAACAAACAAAAGTACCTGTTTAGATAGTGGCATTTGAAACAATAGATGACATTTAGCTGTGTCTTAATAGGATCACAAACACTTGCAGTGTTATTTGAAATGAACTGCTACTAACTAAGTGTAGAAAAACCTCCTGTGTAGTCATATCTTACATATGAACCTTTACCTCCCAATACAACATTGTAAGACACAACCACATTCATACAGTATGAAGCCTCAAAATAGTAAGCATAAAATTACTATTTTAACCAATGTTTTGCTTAATCTACAAAATGATCCAACCAATGTAAGATTTCAAATGCTGCCTAAGACAACAACAAAGAAAACAATGTTTTGGATGTTTCACAATGTTTTGCAATGGAAGTTAGTCTTTCCCACATCCCACACTTTGTGGGGAAAAAAAACTCCACCAAAACCAAAACATCTGGCCTACATTAAATTTAAGGCTAAGATCGAGCTCAAGGAATACTAATATATGCTTATGACAGAATCAATAAACTCACCTTATACAAGTTGGATAATTTTATGTGGGCATTCAGTTCATTGTGGAATCTTTCCTCCATACTAGCTTGCTGTTCTTTTGCCTAGGAAATTAAAAAAGAGACAGAGTGGGGGAGCATTCCACAATTTCCATTTCATACATTTTGTTTTTTAACTGTAATGCAACTGTAATGCTGTTACACATATACTTCTAGTTGTCTTACCTCCTTCAGTTTATTTAAAAGGTCTTCCACGTGCTTCTGGAGATTTTCATTTGACTGTTTTAAGCTGTTTAGCTGTTCCTCCATTCTGGAAACCTGTTCAAAGAATAAATGAGAACACCATGTATAAATTTGTCTTTTCAACCCATTTTATTTTGGAAAATACCCATCTTATTGTTTTTTACTTAAAAAAAAAAAAATCCAGAAAGAGCATAAATGGTTACATTTTCTGACAGTCTTTGCTCCCATGCATTCAGCTAAATGAGAAAGTCCCCAGATGGCTCCAATTATGTATGACCAAATAAACCCACAAGCCTCAGTGCTGCTATGTGCCATGAAAACCTGACCAATTGTCACAGTTAAAGAAACTGCTCAGGTACCAAAACAGAAACTCACTTAAGCTAAGTGTTTTCAAAATACCACCACTGATTCTACCACGTATTTTGCTACAGGAAACCAAAAATATCATCACCCTGCTCCACAAACAATGTTAAGACAGATCCTTCTGCCCCTTCCCCTTATTAAGAATTGTATTCCCATAAATTTTAATACCATTATACACTTTTGTTATCAGCAACTGCAAAATTACTACCTTATAGTTAAATTCTTTGACTTTTCTGTTTTAGATAATGGTAACTATACATATTCCTTAAAATAACAAGTTAAAAGAAAGAACACCTCCTTATTAATTGCAAAACCTACTTTTTAAAATTTTCACTCCAATGCAGTTAATAAAGTACTTGGCTTTGTTTAATACAGTTAATCTGGAGGTATAATTTATAAGCAATGGCAAAAGCACTCAGTAATTACACTACCTCCTCCTTCTTGTTCTCCAGATTACACTTAAGTTCCAAGATTTCATTGCCCTTCTCCCTTGCAGTATGTAGAAGTTCATCTGTTTTGGCTTTCAACTCAGTGTTCAGCCATGTGTTTTGACTCTGTAGTAGTTCTTTTTCTTGCTCCAACCTTTTCTCACGGTACTAAAAAGAAAATTGAGTAGTGAAATTGTACTGGTTCCACAGAAAATAAAACAGCGAATCGAAGTACTATGATCAGAGTAGGAATAACACAAATATACCATAATTTGGTAAATAGCACCAAATGACAGGCAGTGTTCCTTATTACATTGGTAATACTAGCTTACTGTCTCAAACTACAAAGAACTTCTTGAAACTTACTTTAGTTTCCTCAAAGTTTATGTTAGCCGGGAACATTAACTAGATTAATATCTAGTTAAAAGAAATAAATTGAGGCATGAAATTTTCCCCTCTCTTTTCTCTTTTCATCCTCTATTTCAGTTCTTTATGGAGTTTCTTCTTCCCACAGAGAAATTGGGCAGGTTCACAAATAATTATTTTTCTCCTTTCTACCTGACTTCATGGATCTGGAGTCGTTCTTCCTACTGGGTAGAAGCAGCGACCATTGCTACCAATGAAGCTTCAACATGCTGGCCCAACTTGATGCCCCCTTGCCTTCTAAAAATGTATCTCACTTCCAGTCACAGCCACCAATTTTATAATAAAATAATTTGTTATAAATAACAGGAGTACACTCGACCTACTTTCAAAATAAAGAATGACAAAATGATTACATGACACGTAAACAACTGCTCATTAGAACATTAACACATACTATGCACATAAAATACTATTCACCTTCACGGAAACATCTGACGTTTGAAGTTCATCCAACTTTAACTGAAGTTTCACCTTTTCTGTGTTTGCTTCTGTAAGCTTTTCATTTAAGCGTTTAACATCCTCTGGAGGAGGAAAAATAGTGTTTAAGAAAGATAATTGTAGAATCGTCAATTTTAATTACTCAGCTTAACTAAATTGCAAAGAATGAGAACAGACAAGATATAAAGTATGTAATTGTATATGGTGCAATGAGATATTGTATAATGTATGATTTTATATCTACAAAACCAAGCATTGAACTGCTGTGTTTTTCTGCAATTAGCATGTAACTTCCTGCCTCGTTTCCTCTTCTCTAAATACTGTTTCCTGCTAATCCATTTTTTGGTGCTGCCTATACAAACTGGATACTCCACACCAGCTCAACTGTTCAAGCATGTCCTTTATTTAGCAAAATCATGGGCAGTATTTTGTTAATACGTTCTTGTCTATACCATTTAAATGTTCAACTTCCTGAGATCGTCTTTCACTTGTTCGAACCAAATCTCTCTTTTCTGCTTCCAGTTCTTCTTTTTCTCTACTTAAATGGCTCTGAAAAAAATTGCAAAAGAGCAATAAAGAAACATGATCAGTTTTCTATAACAGTTTATAGTCACTATTTATGCTTACGATCACAGAGAAGCATGCTAAACAACAGTAAGTTACCCCAGCCAACTACAGTGACTGAAAACTGGGATAAGAGGCTTTTATAGTGGGCAGTTGAATCAGTCTAAACTGAGTAGTATGAAAGCATGGCTGCTTCCATATTTTCTATCATGTTAGGATATATAATTCAAACAAATGCAGGTTAACGTACCACTTTTTTCTAATGCCTAATAGCCAACACATTTCAATTAATGTTTTTTTTCCCCCCATAGATCACTCTGATACTAATGTCTAGCTGGCCCTTTGTGCTTAAACATAAAATGCCACTATCACATAAGATTAGACAGCAAAGATGAGAGAATTATCACACAGCTTTCAAGACTGTCACACTGAATAGGTAGTTTTCATGCCTTTGCTTTTCAATTGGCATAGAGAGGTCCAGACTGCCACGAGACTCCCTCTGGTTCTACTTGTATTTGAATGAAGATCAGAATGAAAATTGTTGAACTTAGAGCCAATGAAACGAACTAAAGGCCTGATAGAAATCCCAAACAAAGAACGAGAACCATTCAAAAATGCATCTAATTTTAATATTCTTTGGAAGACAGCTTTGATAGTTAAGACTTCACTGAAACAGTGTTATTTGGTTAAATAAAAGACATAACAGAGTAACCAAAGAATGAACACATAGAAGAAATCAAAATCAAATAGAAGTCAGCAGTCTTGGATCATTTATAGGCTATAGTACTGCCTCTGCCTTCTAAGATGTCAATATAAACCACTTCAGTTAGGCCCAGGTAAGCCCCTTTGGGGAAACAATCAGATCTGTCTTCTCACTGGGATAAAACAATCTAATAATAATGTTTTGGCTTCCTGCTCCAAAATTAGTGTTCTGCGGGACCAATCAGCTGAAGCAACTCATCCCGCAACCCCATGAATTTCGAGCATAATGCAAGAAAAACTGTGCCAGAGTATGGGAAAGGATGAGGGAAAAACAGAATTCCTCTTTACACCTTTATTCAATTTTTGAGGTTTGGCTTAAAGTCACTTCAGAAAAGGTTTCAGCTAGAATGAAACGATCTATCCAAACTGAAATAAAAGCATCTGCTCTGACATATGTTCAACTGTAATTCAGTTTGCTAAACTGACATCAGCATTTCCTTAAAAAACTCACACAATTTGCCTGTACAGACAGCCACAAAGACATGCAAATATGCACATCAGTACGTATTTATACTGATATTGATACAGTCCAGTTTGGAAATTGATTGCATTCTTTGCTGCAATGAATCAAACAAACCAAAGCCTTTCAAATTATTGTCAAGTTCTTCCTGTACCTGGACAGCTGCATTACGATCCTGAGCAACTTCAAGTTCCTTATTTTTTTCATTCAGTGACTTCAACTGTTCATCTGTTGGATAAGAATAAAGATTAGTGAGGTATCTCACTGTAACATAATGATAGAATTCACTCTCCAAATGCAATTAACCCTAAATTTCCCTTAATGATATAAAGAAAAAAAAAGACAGGAAGAAAAAAAAAGACAGGAAGAAAAAAAAAGAAAGGAAGAAAAAAAAAGAAAGGAAGAAAAAAAAAGAGAATTCAAGACCACTAAGGATGGACTAGGTAGCACTGTAGCAAATTAATGCAATCCTTAGAGCAGAGGCATTTATTGTTAAGATCAACACATAAACCACTGTATTACTACTACCAGAAAATCAGAAAGCAAGGTGTTTTTTTTTTTCATTAGAACAAAAATTCCATTTCAAAAAGGCAGACTTGAACACAAAATCAAAGCATCTCTCTACCTGCAGGAATAACAAATGTAGTTGACTGATGGATTTTTCAACCCCTATTGAAAAATTTAAAGCATTTCAGCATAACATTGGACTAAAGAATAAATATCCTGTCCAATCTTAAGAATGTGCAGTTATACTTACGAAGTTTTTTAAGCTCCTCACGGAGAGTTTGACATTCTTGTGTCTCATTTACAAGTCTCTCCTGACTTTGAGCCAGACGCTTTTCTACTTCAAAGTACTGTTGTTCTGCAAAATAACAATGCTATCTCAATTTCGCTTAATAAACATTTCTTTTTCTTTCTCACCTTTATCAAGGATATTTATTAATGGACATCTTTATTAAATAATGGTATTTATAAAGAAAATATCTAAAAATATTAAGAGTACAGCAGAATTTGAAGAAAAAAGTCTTTCTAAAGGCAAAAAGAGGCATTTCCATATTGAATTAACATTGTTTAAAATACTTTGTTAGCAGAGCAAGTGATATGTTTCCAGAAATGACCCATAAAAGAACAGTCTAATTTTTAACATTTTTGATGTAGCTAGAGAACATTGTATCAGCACAATTATATAGTGCAGTCTCAGTTACATCAACTTAAAACTTCTTTTACCTGTAGTATATTTCTACATGCATACAATGAAAATCCACATAACCCTTGGTATCAAGAGATTTGGTTTAGAAAATTTGTAACGAGCATTTCCTAAAATGAACTCTTGTGCTCTATCCTGCGTATCCCATAGCACTGAAAAAAGGAATTAGATCTAAATTTTGGTTTTCTGAAACAGTAACTGTGTCATAGAGCTTAACTTTAAAATACTTAGTAAAAGCAGAACTAATCTCACTCTCGGGCATAGTGAGCTTCTAAGGAAGTACTGAGAGATTTTTATTTATCTTATGGTTCCTACCGTATCTTACAATTTCAAATAATGCTGCCCCTCCAGCCACATAAGAGAAGAAGGGACCTGAAAGAGACTAACTTGCTAAAATTTGTGGGTTAACTTAATTTACACTACACTTTATGAATTTACTTTGGGAAGATTTTTATCATGAAAGATACAGAAAGGTTGAAGAAAACGTGGAAATAAAGTTTACATCAGAAGTATGTCATCTATCTGATAAATTAACTCATATTCACAACTCCGCCCAGCGCTTACACTCATCTACACTTTTCTCTCATTTTTATTCCAGTTCTCTACTAGCATTATTTTTCTGTAATCAAGTAACTTCCAAACCAATACAAAAACATCGATTCTATCACGAGTGTTTTACCGAAATGTTATGGTCTTCAACATGCAATTTAACAGAAAAAGTATAAACCTAAGACTATCTGAGAGCTGGGTAACCATTTCTCTTCCACGCAAGAATCAAAGCAGACTGAAGCATACGAATACTTGTTAAAAATCTGATGAAAAGTTGTTCTTTAAGCCCATTTTGAATGCAGTTTTAACCCTGAACAATCCTTTGCAAAAGCAAAGAAAAATCAGACTCCTGGCGCCAAGGAAAAGTGAGGGACCCCCCCCCCCCCGTCTCAACTGAAGGGCCCCTTCCCAGCACAAGGACACATCCCCGGCCTCAGGACCCCTTCCCAAGCAGAGGACGCTCACACCCACCAACCGCACAGGCCCCATGTCACCCCCTGAAACCGTTCTGAAGACAACAACGACCCGTCAGGCCCAGCCCTACTTCCCTCACTCCTCTCATCAGGGGGGAATCACAACCTTGCTACTCGCTAAAAACGCACCGGGGAAGGGGGGCGGGGGGGCACCCATCCCTACTCCAGCCCAGCCATCCCCAGCCGAGCCTGCCCGGTCCCCGGGACGAGCAGATACCACTCAACCCTTGGGCAGCGCAGCGCCCTCCACACGGAGCACCCCGGGGCCTGCCCTGTTCCCACTGCCGCTCACCTCCTCCCAGCTTCCCACTCCCCAGACTCACCGCTGTCCACCTTGAAGCGCTCATGCCTGGCTCGGAGCCCGTCGATCTCGCTCTGCTGATCAGCCAGGAAGCGTTCCAGCTTACCCTGCACCGGCTTGGGCAGCTTGGTGAGCTCGGCCCGCTCTAGGACCTGCTGCAGCACGGCCGCCATCTTGGAAGCAGCCCAGAGCGGCGCTACGCTTCCCGGCCTAACCGCCACCAGCCGCGGCGCGCCCGACGGCGCAGGCGCCACAGTGCCGCATGCGCGAGCGGGTAGGCCGGGCCCCGCGGAATCATGGGAAGTGTAGTTTTCCAGAACGTGAGATGCGCACCTCCAAGCACTTCCGTTTCCGGTGGGTCATCGCTTCCCGCCATGTTGAGTGTGGCTATAGTTACTGATTTAGGCGTGAAAGCCGCTGAAATCGACACAGGAGTCCCGAAGGCTTCGCCTCGAAACTTACCGCCAGGCACCTGGATTTTTCAAGGCGTTCTGTGCCGCCGGGAGATGCAGGAGGAGGCGTTACCGCTTCCGCCACTCAAAGCATGGCGGCGCTGGCGCTGCGCTCTCCCTCGGCGCGCCGTTTTCCCGCGCTCGGGCCTGGAGGCCGTGAGACGGGGGTGGGTTGGTGTGCGTCATTCCTCTGGGTCGGGGCGCGAGCGGCGCCTGCCAGTGACGCGTGCGTTGGCCACCTCAGTGCTCGGTTGAGGTGGTGGCGGCGGCCGAGCGTCGGGACCCGGCGGTGGCTGCGCCCGACAGGCTAGTGCGGGGGGCGCTGGGGGTGGCCCGCTCCCTGAGGCGGTGGGAGAGCTGTGCGGGAGCGACCGCCGAGCTGCGGGCCGGCCTCAAGTGCAGGTGGGTGCAGAGGTGCTTTTGTGTGGGTCGAGGTTAGGTGGGTGACGGCCGTCCTCCTCACCTCGGGCCAGAGCTTCAGCTCCGCCATCCCTGTGCAGCTTTCTCCGGCAGACACCTTTGCGCGGACTCGGAATGCCCTTTCTTTCCTCACCGTGTGCTCTTTGGCTTCAGCGTTTTCATAGTTGATTTTGGTGAAAGTCCTCAATGCATTAAGCCGTTTTCAAAGTGGGCATCCATGGAAGGGAGGAGTGTCTGTGGCAGTCTCCGTGTCCTGGGTTCTGGATTCATGTAGCTGCTGATGGGAGCTGTAAAGATGGCCTTTGGGATGGTCTGTACTTTTAATGACTTGGGAATTGGAAAAAAAAAGTGTGTACAGTGTATTTAAGTACAAGTATGGAATTAAACAAATCCCTCAAAGAGGAGTGTGAATGCAAAAATTGAACACTTTACATTCAGGCCTGATGAAAAATGATGCAGCAAGAAATTGTTGCTTGGAGACATGTTTTTCCTAGCATTTGCTTGCATGACTTGCTATGTCATTTCAGTCGCAGGTATTTAAAATAGTTCTATTTCAAAAAACAATCATGTACTTTTTCTTCTACTATGGACAGTTATATTTTTCATAAAAAAGCACTTGCAGATTATAAAGCTACTTAACTAACCTTTATTGACAGATAAAGTATTAACCTATTCAGGATCTTTCATGTGAGACTCATGTAACCAGTGTATTCTATATACTTTCTTTGACTTCATGCGTTATTTGTTTTGTAGGTTGAAACTACAATACTCAGCCCTAAACCTGCAGCAATGGGTAGAACTTACTTTGTTGATGAAGCTATTGGGCAGTATCTTTCAGACATCAGCACAAAATTAAAGCCTTATGTCACAGGCCTGTTAATAGGACAGGTAAGCATGTAATATCTGAAGTCTGTTCCATTCATTCATGTTAACAGGGGAAAATTCCCTTGGCCTTAATCATCTGTGATAAGTCTATTAACGTCACATTGAGCTTGTTTAACGCAGGAGAGTGGTAATATGACCAGAAGGGACTTCTGTAAAGGGTTTGTAGTGTCAACCAACTACTCAAGTCTTCTAAAATCATTTTGTGAAAGATACGACACACGGAAAAGAAATTAAAATAATAAAGGTAAAACTTGTCACTAAACAAGGCTTTAATGCAAAGGCAAATTTATGAAGTAATTATTTTTGTAACAGATTACTATAGAGTTTAACAATACCTACTGTAAAGCAGACCTTACAGTTACTATATTACACATTATATTCTTAGACTTGACATCAACCTCATGGTATATTTGCTTATATTGATGTTTTTGAAAGTGTTGCCCGCAAAGAGACTATGTAATTCGGGCTGTTCGAACGCCTCCAAAGGAAGAGCAGAAGGAAGACAACATCAGTCCTTCAAAACTGGCATCTGTTGATGAAGAATGGATAACTACACACGCCAGTCAGGTAGCACAGTATGTGTTAATGAAGGGGGTGGGAGGAACAGAAAGGAAATGTCTTACAAAAACTATCTCATCAGTTGTGTAATCTCAAGCCTTTTTCTCAAACAACCTTCCTAACCACGCTAGGCACAGATATTTTAAAACAAAATATCTGTATTATTTTCAAAGTTTATATCAAGTTACATGGATGCTAGATCTATGATTCCTATTAATACATGTTCATTTTTATTTTTAAGGTTTCTAGAATGCTTCCTGGAGGCTTATTAGTTCTTGGTGTATTTATGATTGCGACTCCAGAACTGTCAAAAGATAGTCAAAATGCTTTGCGCAGGGTAAGTAGACTTCCTGGTGGAAACACAGGATTATCGTTAGGTGTGTAGCAGAATAATTTTCTATTATTGTCTTGAGTATAATGGTTGTTTTGTTGTTTTATTTCTAAGAGCACAAATGTTCTGGTTTGCTGTATGGTTTTCAGACTGAAATCTCAGAAATAGCTGTCCTTTGGAACTGTACCACACCTTGTATTTGCTACCTTTCTGTTTCTTGTGGTGTTTGCTACTGCAATAGCAAATCTTACTGTATTTACTGAAACGGGACATTAAGGAAAACATATTCAAGGTTATATTAAGCTAAGTCCTTGTGGCACAATTGTTAGCTTTTTTTTTGTCTGAATGAATTGTTGAGATTAGAGATGTTTACAATAGTGAAATATCTAAAGTTCTGATTCCTTTAAAAGGAACACCTTATATAGAATTAGTTGTATTGGACTTAGGTGTGTGGGTTTAGATTTAAAAACTACTTAGGACATGTTACTATCTCATAGACTTAAAATGCATTTTTGTTACAGTTTTGGGGCATCTAGTGTCACATTTCGTTTCTGTTCTGTAGATGTAGGTTCATTTTATCGTTTTCGTAAGGTAGGCATAGGAAGTGATCTAAACATGAGTAGGTTTTGAAGCCTAAGGGCCAAGATTCAGTTTTGGCAGTGCAATGCAATCGCATCTCTGTTGTGATTACTGAAACCAGTAGCCAAAAAAAAAAAGGTAACCTGTGTCCAGGTCATTAGTGATTCATGATTTTTTATTTTTTTTTTAATTGGTAGCTATTTTGCACAGCTGTCTTTCCAGATCCTCAACCAATTAGCATAAAGGTGTAATATTTTTGTAGGGAGAAAAGCATACAACTTGAATATGTGAATTTCTGTTACTTGGTTCATTTTATAAGGAAGTAGAATTAAGATTTCGCAGGCAACTTTCACTTTGGAGTAGTTGCCTTTGAATCTTTGTTGAATGTTCTTTTAACACAACATTTGGGTGGCATGTAAGTTGTATTTCCCATTTATGTATAATTATGATATCGTTTGGACTTAGAACTTTAGTGCAAGAGTATTTTCTAGAAATTACAATGCATTATTTTTGTCGAAAAATTTATAATACTTTTTTCATCTTTAGCTAGTCTTCTCAGTGGAAAAGTCCTTGACTAAAAGAAGACTCTGGAAACCAGCTGAGGAGGAGGTCTCAGACAGAGCAGCTCTTCAAATTTGTTCTGCTACAAAAAAGTATCCTTTATAAGCAAGGTTTATTGATTGAGACTGCTACCCCCAACCTTGTTCTGTAGTTATTTCTAAATAAATGGTAAATTGGCAGAAGTTGTTTGAGTTCAGATAGGCGTAGATCAGTATGTTGAAATCATGAAGTTTTCTCGTTAGCCATGAGTGAGACTACTGACCCTCTTATCCTTGCAAAATTTCTATCATTTCTTACTTTTAGGTTTGTGTGTGTAGTGGCATCAGATTGTGCCTTCCTCATTGTGCATACATTGAAGATAGCATCTAAAATACTGTATAGCTTCTTGAGCTTGTTGTTACCAATGATACTTACATGGAGGTGGGCAAGTAGCAGGCATGTGGGATCTGTACTAGTGCAGCAGAAGAATGCTGGGACTGTTGATAATGAGATAATACAGGAAGAGAAAGCAAGGCTTTTCCTTAGAGAGGTGAGAGAGACAAGGACAAATTGCAAATTGACGTGTTGGTGGTTCTCCCTGTGAATACCTATTGATCTTAATGTATTTGTAAGAGATGGGACAGCATCGCTATGGTAGCTGGAGTTTACAGTCAAATGTTTTTCCACTTTTTTACACTAATGAAAGATGAGAACTTTCTACAGAGCATAAATTAGCTCAACAAAGAAGTTAAGGACAAAGTCATTCTGAGTTGTTCTTATTCAATATTTTTTGCTTTTCACTGGATCTTTTTCTTTAAGTTGCAAAGAGTAGTTTGCCGAACCTATGATGTGCGAGATCCAAAGGTAAGCACGTCATCCTGTGTGTCATATACAGCTTTTAATGCATGACACGTAACATTTCAAAAAAAAATTTCTGAGTTATACAGTGTTTTGTCTAGATGCTTTATTGCTTATTTCTGCTCTCAGAGTTCAGCTAAACCAGCAGACTGGAAATATCAGAGTGCTCTGTCGGCTTCCTGGTTAGCTTTGGACTGCACAGTAAATGTTAATATTCACATTCCACTTCTTGCTACTTCACCTAACCATGACTTGGAGAAGAATACCAAGGTAACTAAACCAGTTGTGTAGTTGGTCTCTATATGACTTTTTCTGTTGAAAATTAAATGTGAGAGGAAGATTTGAATCATGAGTAGAGGAGTAGGACTAATTGGTGGAGGATGTTTGGCAGTTATTCCTCTTTTAAGTGTAGTTTGAAGTTACTGTGAAGCATTCGTAGTATGAAAAACGTGGATAGCTTTTCTTCTGCTATGCTTAGTGTTAGCAGTTTCCTTTGCTCAAACTTATTTAGCAATTGTCACGAGTATTCCAACTAAAGTCTCCTCTGCTTCAGCTAGTGAGAGGTTACATCCAATTAGAACAGGAGTATGGGATGCTTTTAATATGCATTGGCTTTCAATTGGCTGCATCTCTCTACAAAAATCAAATCCTTGGGGTAGCACTTAAATATTTTGAAATGTTTGTTTTAGTGGTATACTCTGAACATGTTCGTTTTAAGATTTAGCTTTGGAAAAACATATAGACAGATTTTTCAGAGAGTTTAAAACTCTTGGAGTAACTGTTGAAATGTACGTATCTATAATTTTCATCATGATATTGTCCAACTCTGTTAGTGAAATTCTCTTTCCTCTTTCTTAAGAGATTTTTGTGTTTTCACTTTTTTTAAAGAATGGATTAAATCGATGGTCAAAACAAATAGAAGACAGTGTTTTTCTGATCAATGGACAAGTTAAAGATGATGATACAGAACTACTGGAAGGGCAGGTGAGTACTGAACAACAAGGAATTGAACTCTAATAGATGTGTAGTTAGAACCTCCAATGTGATAAAGCATTGGCTGAGATGTCTTCTGTACAGTGTTTGTTGATCTAATTGGCCCATTTCAGGTAACTAATACACAGGACTGCCTGTGTTCCCATCTTCATTGCTGCAAATTGCCTCTTCTTCCTCTGGCAACGTGAACACAATAATTGTATGTGAAGTCTACCTGAAAATTTTTCTATATGCTGTCTCCTCACTAAGGAACATAAATAAGATGTGAATATAGGTGATCAGATTTCTAAGACCTACATATGTCTAAATGTTTAACAAGGAGTGGAAACACATTTGTTTGGCAGATTCATTCATCTCTCCTTTCAGTTTTGTAATTATATTCTCATGGCTGTTTTCTGTGTGCCATTTTTCTCTCGTAAAAGCTATAAACAAGGGCACATTTTGTACCAGAGTGAGGAGATTTTGATTCAGGGAGATTTTTTCCCCGTTTCGTGACACAATGGATTTTTTTTTCCCCCTCAGAAAAAGTTAAGAGGAAATACTCAATCCAGCACTCAGCTTTCTGATGTCAAAGTTCTGACACAGCTGGTAAGTATTTAGTGGTTTGTAAAGTATAACCTCTCTGTTATCTTATAAAATAGAAGGAAAAATAAAAGAATAGTCTGAATTATTGTCTAGAAGTCCAGTTCATTTTGTCATAAGACTTTTTATTCCCCTGTGGATATTGTCTGTGAAACTGTGGACAGGTCTGCATATTTTGAGTCTTTGGAAATTCTTGTGCTGTGGTAACTGCATTGTCTAAGAATTGCACAGTACAGCTGCAAGGAGAACTTGAAAAACTCATTATAGAAATGAAATCCCGCAAACTAATTCATTTGCTAGGAGGATACCTGTTAGTACCTGTGTACGTTGATTTCAAGGTGACTTTGCATGTTTCTGAAGTTCAGAATCACCCCTGTGCTTCAACTTTCGATGGCTAGCTATGGACGTTTATTTGAATGCTTTTGTCAGAAGCTCAGTCACTAGTTTTGGATTAACGTACAGATACTGTGAGCTGAATCGTAATCTGAAACTGTTGGGTTTGTGTCAGGAGTTTCCTCTCTGCAAGAAGATATGCTGACTTGAACCCTGAATTACGTACCCCAGTCTAGGTCCTAACGCCCAATTGTGTCCAGGCATTGTTTTGTAGGCTTCTTGCACAGCACAGGCCATTCTGTTTCGTTAGGTAGTTGTTTCTCTAAAGTTACGGTCAGCAAAACTTTTAGGAATGTTACGTTTTGTTGATGCATTGTTCCAATGGTTAACTGCCTCAGAGAAAGGAATTTTTTTTGTTTTGGCAGTAGTTTATGCAGTTCTTGAGGAAGTTACGCATCCCAGTGTTTCCAGGTGTTGTATGAAGCACTCTAAGACAACATGCTCATGGTTTTGGTAATAACGGCAAATATTTCTAGGCAACAGTTTGATACAGTTCTAAATGTGACTGCATTTGTAATTTAGTACTGACTGATGGGATGACTCAGGATACCTACCGTAGGTTATGCTGACTATACAGTAAATATACAAACTTCACCGTTTAAAAAAAAAAAATCTTAAAAAGTTTTCTAGATTGCAATACTAATATTAGCCGCAAGCCAGTTGCCTGGCAAGTTTTAGAAGTCTTAGAGACACAAATATTTAAATTGCCAGAAACAGAACAGCAGGAAAAGTAAATACATTTTCCATAATGGCAAAGGAGAGCAATTTTCAGTCTTAACTAACAAAACTAAAAAAGAAAAAAAAAGTAGAGTTATAAATTAGGAGGGAAACCAGGTTATATGTAAACATCTTAAGGTATGCTATTAATCTCCTAGTTTTGTTTTTTGTTACTCATGCTGCAAGTGCCTTGGTAACAAGATAAAACTGAAACATACTATTTTTCAGTCCCAGGGTTCAAGTCGCAGATCAA
This sequence comes from Ibidorhyncha struthersii, assembly GCA_013398815.1. Classification (NCBI taxonomy): domain Eukaryota; kingdom Metazoa; phylum Chordata; class Aves; order Charadriiformes; family Charadriidae; genus Ibidorhyncha; species Ibidorhyncha struthersii. The sequence continues at coordinate 432,051 of VZSZ01002900.1, read as the reverse complement.
CAGCTACAGTCCAGGTCTGCAGTGGTTCCATAAATCTCAAAGGTGCTGTGAAATGCAGAGCCTACATACATAACAACAAGCCAAAAGTTAAAGAAGCCATTCAGGTATTGAAAAGCTTGTTAGTTCATCAGAAGCATTTTTCTGAAATACATGAAATTTGTCATGCTGTTTTGTCTTTGCCAAAATGACATGGTCTGAACTGGGGGCACAGTGTTCATTGGCTTGAACGTACGGATTGTTTAAGAAACCATCTGTGTGTGTATGTGGTGTATTCGGTTCCTTTCTCACTTCTGGCAGGTATGTCTCCTGTTGCTCAGGCTGTTCTCTGGTGAATCTGCTGAATGCACAAATTGTCGAAGTGATTTGACTTTGAAGACTTTTCATAAAATTAAGAAAAGGTTACAGACTATATTTTTTTATGTGTATAGGGAAAATACAGATTTATTTGTACAGTGAATTTCCCCCCCTGCCATTGAGTCAATGCCTTATGATTATTTTTATTTCTATTTAATGGTAATGTCTAGAAGTTGTCAGTTCTTATTCTAACAATACTAGAATTTTCCTCAGCTTTTCATTTTTGTTTTGTTTAGTTTTAATTTTAATTCTTTTGATGTTAGCTTTTCTTTATTGGACTTCTTAAAATTCTCTTTAGAGTTTTTATTTTCTGGGAAAAACTATTCTTTCAACATGGATTAAACCTATGAAGGACTTTTGTTGTTTCTTACTAGTCAAAAGCTTTGCAAATGGCTCTTATATTACTGATGTTTTTGCTTTTTCCTTGCAGGCTTTGAAAAGAGACATAATAAACACATTGAGTGATCGGTGTGAAATACTATTTGAAGATCTGATTATAAATGAAGGACCTCACAAAAAAAGTAGGAATTAAAAACCAAGAACAAAACACCAGCTTACACTTGCAGTGAATGTTGGTTCTTTTAGAAAATTCTGCTGTTGTACTGAAGTTCCAATATGGTTAGAGCAGAATTAAAGCAAATGGCACAATTTCTGTTTGGCAGCCTTGACTTGTTCTTAAATCCTGAGAATTTTTGTCAAGTTCAGATATGTTCTTTGGCATCGCAGCTTTCACACCAAGTTTGTATTTAGTTCTCATGACCACAAAATGCAATTTCAGCTTCTTTCTCACTGATCAGAAATTTTGTAATTGTTAAAACTCTGTAGTTAACACTTCTGTCACTGAAGTTCTAACTGTAACTTGCACATTTTAATTTTTTTTTTTAAATCACTGTATGGTATTCCTATTAATATTGAAGTATGCTAAAACTGAGTAGGATTAAAAGAACCAGCTGGATGTAGGCTTCCATGTTTGTATATCACCTATGTGGCGAGTACTAGTGGACATGAGCTCTGAAGTTCAATAGTTCATGTCCATTTAATTAGATATGGCATTGTATGTGGTGATTATGATGTGAAGAAGTATCCTGTTGGTTTTTTTTTTTTTAACTATCTATACAAACATATCATTTGTGTTGTCTCTGCCCCCTGCACTGACTTCTCGTCATCAAATACTATTTTACAAGCTTTGTGTCTTTTAAAGAAGTAGATCTTATTTCTGCGCCATGAATAATTGCTGGATTGCATTAGCTTGAATTTAACAGAGCACCATGCAGTGGCCAGAACACAATGCAAATTTGCAAATGCAAATAACGAAACTAAAACTGCCTGTCATGATTATATTAAAAACTATGGGTGTATATGCTGCAGCCAGATGTCCTAGCTCATGCTGGGCAAATCTTTAAACTTCTTTCGGTCCGTGCAATGGTGTCAAGTTATCTTCTTGTTGTTGTTTTGTTTTGTTGGTTTTTTTTAAACCAAATATTATTAGTTAATTGAAATATCAATTTGAAGATCTTGTATAAAGAAAATCCTTTTAAAAGATACTGTCTTTGGTAGTGATTTTAGAAAAAGTAGAATAGAAACAGAAACATGTTGATAGTGTAAGGCAAAGCGATTCATGTTCAGAATTACCATTTACTTTAGGATAATGTGGTTCGTTTTGGTGTTAGCCAGCTTTATCCAACCTGCATGATTTAAACTTGGTTTTCAATTGCATGCAGTTTTCAGTTTCCTCTTTAGGTGGCACCCGTACTGTGTGGCTTTATGGCATAAAGCAGCCAAATGTTTGCAGTCGTTTGTGGTGTTGAAATCATGTACTGTTCTCTGTAAACTCTTATCTGCAGTCTTTCCCAGAGTACTTTTGCTAGTCATTCTGAAAATGAAAAAAGGTCTGGTTAACATTTTATGGTCTGTTTTGGAGGTCTCTTGGGTATTTCTGGAGAGACTAATGTAAGAACGTAGATCAGTGTAATACCAGCCAAAACTCATAAAACAGAACAACAACAATGTTCAGCCATGCCTGAAAACAGGATTTTTACACGGAAACGCTTAGCAGTTCTTTTGCAATAGCTTTATCTTATGGTCAGAGATTAATGCAGAATCTTATCATAACTGTCAAGGCTTTTATTTGGATAGTATATTTCCCCCTTTTTTTTTAGATTTTGAGAGGGAATATCATGTCTTACCTCAAAGACTGTTTGTCCCTGTTGCTGGATCCAATGTGATGCTCAGTGATTATAAGTTTCGTGATGAGGCCGATGGAGAAATTCAGGAACGTTTTGCTGAGATGTTGGATCAGTCTGTGCAAGCTGAAGATATCCATATAGCAGAGGAAATTAACACAGGTAAATACAGTATCTGAGAGCAGGATAGAATGCATCACGAATTATGAAAATGTTGACTAATAGCATGGGCCAGTTTTATCCAGATACAGATATGCTTAAAGTTGGCTTAGTTCATATCAAGCTCTAAGAGTTTATATCAATCTAATTAAAATTTAAATATATTTGAGGAAAGTGGTAAGGGTTCTTGCAGGTTCTTGCAGTTTTTGTATTTGACTTGTAACAGACCTCTCTTTGTCTCTCCTCTCAAATATTTTGCTCTTTAACTGCATTTTCTGTGCAAGCATGGTTGTGGCTCATCAACTACTGTTCACTTGAACAAGGTTTGCATATATTACTCTGCACATGAATTAAGGATGATCCTACATTGGCAAATAAACTGTAGGAAAAACCTGTAAAGCTTTATATTCTGGTTGCTTTTTCAGTAGTTCAAATTTGCTGGTTTAAGAACTGAGTAGTTCTGATATTACTTAGAATAAATTAGAATAGGAAGTTGAGAGCTTTAGTGAAAAAACAGTAGATTTTACTAAGTATTAAAAAATACTTACATAGTCTACTGTGTCTTTCAGGAAGTGATCATGCTCGAACCTGACTCTCAGAAATACAAAGTAACTTTCTTTGTTCTGAGTGTTTCAATTTATGTATCAAATGCAGTGCACAAAACTGAAGTTTTGTGACTCACCCAAAATGGAAAGAAAATTGAGAGAGCTTTTCATTTTCCACTGAATGTCTTAAAGTTTATGATCTGATTATGAGACTGTTATATTCCTTTTAATACAGAAGTTTTGCTATAATTTAGTTAGAGACTTTCTTCTTCTGAATATTTCTAGTTTATAGTTTCCTGTTGTTTTGTTCCCCTGTCCCTCCACCCCACCCCGTGCAGCTTCGATTTCAATGTAGGAGTGAAATCTGTAGTTGAAATGCATCTATACTTCCTATGATCATATGGGAGAGATTTCTTTTCTTCCCTTTTATTCCCACCATCAGTGTGAATATGAGCTACAGGTTACAGTTTTATAATTTTTTTCTTTTTTTTTTTTTTATAACACTAACCTCAAGAAAAACAGCAAAGTCAATAAAAATCTGTCTTGCGTTATAAAAGTAACTTTAATAATCTCAAAGCTAATTATTATCGAGCTTTAAGGAATTAGTATAACTTAGAAAAGCAAATTAATATTGTTGTAGCAGTGGAGGGAGGAGGGGAGTGGGAGGGAGAGAGAAGATGATTCAGTTTAACTTTATTGTGTGTCTAAGGATGTATAATCTGGAGGTAGGAAGAAAGCACAATTAAAATAACAACAATGCATCACAAAGATTTGATTCTTGTAGCTTGTTGGTTATAGTGTTAGGTGTGTGGGATTTCTTTTTTTTTTTAATGTCAATTAAAGTAAGTGCATAGCAGTGGAAAGGGAAAAACATACAAAGAGGGTTTCAGAAAAAAACTGAGACTTGCCTTGTCCCATTGAACACCATAAGGTTTGCCTGTAGAATGGGTTCTGTTAATAGAGATGATAGTAATAATGCTATCAGCGCAATGCTGTTTGGTTCTGTTAATTATTGTTATGGCATTATTAACTTGTGGTTTATTAAAATCACAAGTTAGTTATACACTCTTATTAAAGCCAGGAGGGCTGTTTTAGAGATTAGACTTGTTAAGTGTGTACAAAAAGTCTTTTGCCTTGTAAGAAAAAGCATTAATTTTGCAATTTAATTTTTATTAGTACTTTGGTATGAAGTGTCTAAGTATTGCTCTAAACATGTTTTTGTGACATAATGAGAGTTTGAGGTTTCCCCTGTGTAAAGGCCTTTTCAATGCATCATTCCAATTTGGGTAGTGTTTGTTGTTTCTCAAAGCTTAGTGCTATCTTTATTAATAATAGTGAATATTCAGTAATGGTATAGAAATTGGTTTGCAGTGAATTTTAACATCAGCCTTTCTCACTGTATCAAAATTCCTGTGGTCTTAGGCACCAGCCTTGAATTAACTGGAAATGCTATCCATAGTGAATTTCGGGGGAAAGTTTGCAGATAAAAAGAATTGTTTAAAATTCAAGAACATGAGCTGGCATTTCAAATAATCTCTTTTTTTTTTTGTTGTTGCTCTTTAAAATAAGCACTTGAGAAGAAGAGGATCAAATCAGTATAGCCAAAAGATTTATTTTTAGGCAGCTTTTAGTCAAAACACATGAAACAAAGGAATTTTGAGAAGGTCAGTTTTATGTGCTTACTTAGTACAGGCTCTGCTGCTGTCTGCTACAGTTTTATTCTCTTGATTCCTTGTACAGCTCTCCAGTGAGGTCACTACTGGGTCATGCTTTAAAATTGTTACATGGAAAATAGAAAGTAAAACCTGACCTATTTATAATTGAAAGATATAAATAGCTCTAACACTGTAGTTTCAAGGTATTTATTGCTTTAATACAAGCAATTGAAAGCTTTGCATTTATGATTGGCTTTACTAAATCCCTGCTCCTCCTTGATGCAGGAGGTGGGGGTGGTGTGTTAAATACCCTGAGTGGATAAACATAAATAAGACTTCAGTAGTGGTAATCACTTCCCCATCTTTGTTAGCAAATTGAAGAATTAATGAAGAATTAAGGATTCATATAATTGGTACTAAAAAGCATCTGCTTTTGAAAACGTTTTGTGTGATTCATACTATAGCTGCTTCAAATGCAAGTTTTTCATAACTTAATGGCATAAATGCCTTTGGTAACTAAATAGCTCAAGGGTGTTTCTTTCTTTTTTCATTTTTCCTCTTTTTTCTGTTTTTCCCCTGAGCAAGCAAGCATTGCTGCCTTGATCTGTAGCTTCAAAAGTTACCTTCAGAAAAGTGCAGCAGTTCTTATAAGGGTGCAAAGAAACAAAGTTACAGGGCACAAACCATCCTACTTGCTGATCAAAACAAAAGCAGAAAGAAACCTGCAGGATCTAGTCTTCAAAGGTGACCCAAGAAATGTGGTCAGCTTCTCTAAAAGTGATGTGTTATTTTATGGAATTTAAAACTCTTATTAAGTAGTTCGGAGAGAATGTGGTGCTCTTACTGTGCTAGTTAAGGTACTTACTTAAAAAGCTATCTTGCAACAATTAATAATTAATTTGCTCTAGTTGAAGGTTTCTGCTCATATTTTAAGCATAGGAGGGTGTGCTTTTCTTTGCATAGAAAAAATAATGATGAAACTACAGCTTCATTGTGTACCAGTGGGCTTCAGAGATAAGTGATAACTTCTTTTCAAAAAAGCACCCCTTGCACTGAAATTCTGTGTCCTTATTTTTATTTTACATATATGTGCAGCTTGCAGAGAGATGTCAAAGCAATGTTTATGCTTAGTGTATGCATATGTATGCATGTGTATATCTATCTATCTTGCTATCATGTTAAGTTTCATATTGGACAGTTATCAATCGCTCGGCTGGAATACATCCTATACAAAGTCAGTGGGTTCAGGGATAAAAATGGCTAAAGACAGGTCCTAAATGTCTAGCTTTGGTGTAACAACAGATCTTGTGCAAGTTTGACTTAAGATTTTGAAGACAATCACGCACGTGACTCATCTTAGATGACAGAAACAGCCGTTCTGATCACACATCTAGATTATACATTTCCCCCATAGCTAATGATATGATAGAGAAAGTACTTTTCCATGAATCATTTTTCATATGAATCATACAAGGGATGTGCCTTATTACTCAACTATATAATTTGTAATTTATAGGTGGTTGACAACCCCAGTCTGGAAATGGGAGATCTGTTTTATTTAGATCAGTATTCCGTGGACTGCTAAAACTTCCTACCTGGTACTGCTGTGGGTTTTTCTTTGTCATCTTCTGAACAAGAACAATCTGTTAGTCTTTTTTTTTTTTTTCTTAGCATGCCCATTCTCTTCTTTTCTGAAGACACCCAGATCTTGCTGCAATAGCACAAACACTTTCTCGTACTGTTTACTTGTCCAGAAGATATCTGCGATAGTAGCTACTGAATTGTCATCAGAACTTTTGACAAGTGATGCCTTAGCAAATTATCCTAGGAACAGGAAAGCAAATTGAAGACCTTTGGCATAGCACCATCAAGTAGCCGTATCACTGAACTGTGTAGTCCGAAGCATGGTTGCTCTGTGTGAGACAAATGAACATGTTCAGCTAGAGGACTCAAGATTAATCCCCTTTTTTCTGTCCTCCCCCTCTCTAACAAGCTGGATATAGCCAAATGATTAGGGAAATCTTTGGAAAGGAAATAGGTATGGGTTTGAGTCCCATCAGTCTGGAAATAGAGTCAAGCTCTCTCACATCCTGTCTGAGCAGTCCTAAGGATTTAGTAATTGTTCCAACGGGGAATGTGTCCTCTATGCCTGCTCTGAAAATATATTTTTAAGGGATCTTCAAAAAGGAATTTCTGTGCTTTGGAAAAAAGTGTTTATGGCTGTTGGGTAGGGACATGATGGGGGGCTCACTTTTAGTGGCAATGGGGTTTGCATGTAACCTGAACAAATGGCTTTTAAGTGAAAACTTTGTTCTTGGACAGTGGTTAATGGTTCATTTTGGTGTTTCCCTCTCAGAGCAGGCAAGTTCTCCGCAGGTTACATAAAGGGGGTTGGGTGTGTTATTCCGGAAGCAGGGAGTGGAAAATGAGTTTTAGAAGAGGAACTCCTTCCCAAATGTATTTTTTCTCTTAATTTTTACTCTTCCAGCCATACAGAGCAGCACAGTACTATACTGTTGCTACTGTACCATTTCTACTGTCATATACTGTTTTTTTTCCCTACCATAAATGTACTTTTTATAAAGTTGATATTAAGTTCTTGGCCTTTTGCATTAATACAACTGTAAAACGCAACTCTTAGCTTTTCACCTAGTATTTACTTCTTCACTTGATTTCCATGCAGTTGATATTTGTCCAGTTACTGACAACATGGATGACACACAACAGAAGCAAGTGACCAAAGCAACATTGCTGTTGAAACTTCAACAAAATATAGGTATGTTACTTCCCTGATTTTGCTATGGCAATCCAGAAACTATAATGGGCCCTTTCAGTACTGTTAGATTCCACAGTATTATTAATAAACTGATGAGATTAACAAAATACTTTTCTAAACCGAGAGCCCATTTTGGTGTTGTAGGTGCAGAGTGTTTCTGGGGAAGAAGGAACCACAGCCTGCTGTTGGTACAAAACCAGCGTATGCATATGTTCAGCCTACAAGTCAATACAGAAAGCTCACATAGCTTTATTTCTGTTTTGGAGAGCCACCAGTTCTATAATTCTGTACTTTAAAAAAAAAAACCAACACAATTGAATGGCTTTGTCAAGTAGGCATCCATAAATCGGCTAGTGACTCACTAATCTTCTTCCAAGCTGACAAATACATATGGGCTTGGGTGCTAATTGTCAGCCTCAATAATTCAGAGAACACCAGCCACAGAACTCTTCTTTCAAATACAACTTCTCCATGATACTCGTTCACCCAGCTCTCATATAGCTGTCTGCACTTAGTACAGTTCTTTTTGCTGTGAGCTTTGACTGTCTTTTTTCATTAAAATACAGTTATGTTTTAGTCAACAAAACAGTAACTTCTGTTTTCTACTAATTCTTAGAAGTAGAACATGGTAACTGGAAGATTAAACATGCATTTACTGCTACTACTCTTTACTTTGAATGTAAAAATGTTTTCCCTTGAATCATCACTCAGGTGTTTTGGATTTTTTTTGTGTGTCATCTTAACTGCATCAGTAACAAGCAAGTTAATCAATAGGCAAATGACTGTTGTGCTACTACGAGACTTACAGAGTAGATGTAGTGCCACACAGAAAAGAAAAAACTTGAAAGCTTTTTTTCTTAAAGCTTGAAATTTTTGTTATTTTTCCAAGTCTGATTCTTAGAATTAGGCAGTAGTGCAGGGACATGGCTAAGGTGGTACAGAAGTATGCAGTCAAATGGATTTCTGGAAGGATCCTACTCTGATTAGAAATGTCAGGTGGAGCTTTTATAATTTAATTATCTGACATCGTAGTTTTAGATTTAGGCGTAGCAGTGGTAGATATTTTTTGGGGTGGCTCTTATTGTTTCTCCTGCTTGTCATTCACCTTGACCCTGCTCTCCACACCCTAGCTGCTGATGACTGTGCTGCCCTTGCCACTCAGTGAATGCATTTCCTTTGTTATTTTAGGTGTGGTAATAGCAGCTGCTGTTGCAGTCTTTGCATCGATCTTCTCTTTCAATTACTTCAGTGATTAAACTCAAGCAACCAGACCTTCATGGAAGTATTGGCCAGTTACAAGATGGAAACATCTGGGTTTAATATATTAGTAATTAAAAATTGTTGCCTAAATAGCACCAGGTAGATGTGCAATATAAATTGTAACGATAGATTCAGTTACCTTGTTCCAGCATTCACATACTATATCAAGTAGAATCATGCGCTTACAATATCAAGTAGAAGGTGAATCAATTTTACAAGAAACTAACCCTGCTGCTCTGTATAAATGAATGACTATTATTTTCTAGAAAGATCCCTTAAACAAATGTAGAACCTTCATTTTCTTCCTCCTGTTTAAATGCAAAATGCTACTACCGGTGTTTATCAGCCTATTGGCAAGACTAGCATAGTTACCTAGTACAATTCTTGCTTTAGTGAGAAAAAGAAATCTCATCTTGTTAAAGTTTACTGGGGGAAAGATTAGATTTAATGAAGCCAACATTTCACCATATGCATTGTTTTAGGTAATATTGTTTAACTAGCATAATAGGTATACAAATAGTTTCTAGTAGTTTAAAGACTAGTCCAATTCAGCCTGTAAGTAGCTTAGTTTAAGACCTGGAGAACTCAGAAATCAATACAATGCATAGAATTTTTGAGATGTGTTTATGCCACCTTTTACTTGGTGGCTCTTGTTGAGGATATCTCTGTCCAGCTCCGATTCAATCATCGTTCTCTTGGAATATTAACTATTTCAGCGACAGCTACATCTAGACAGCCCTTGTGGATTATCTTGTACATACATGCCATTTGCCAAAATTATTTGCTAATCAGGATTTTTAGACTATAAATAGATAGATTTCCATTATGAGATATTTTCCTGGCTATGTTAGGCAATAACATTATTGTTCAGTTGCCATGAGGAGAGCAGAAGGAGGGAAGAATTCTAGTAAGGTTAATAAAGATAGATCATCTATGAAATGTGATGTTTACTTGGATCTGAACTACAATAGAAAAGAATGTCAGATTTTAGGGCATTTTAATACCACTTCAAATTTCTTTTTTTGTATAAAGGCACTGGAACACTAAGAAAAAACATAAACGCTTTTGTTCTAAAGCATAATTAAAGATGTACTGGGATACTTTTAATAAAACTATGAGAAAGATATCTTAAATACCACTGCCTCATCTGTGTGTTCTGTTTTTACATGTTTGGAAAAAGACCTACTTTTAGTATTGTAACTATATTTTAAAACACAGCGTTGATCTTCTGTGCTCAGTATTGCTCAATTAGGGCCTCTCAGAGGAAAGTGAATGTTGTAATGGAGGGACTGTTTTCAGGTAAGTCCTTCAGCTGCCGCATATCTAATAGATGCATGTTATTCTGTGCAAATGGGTGGAATCAATAGGAAAAATAGCATTATGCAGAAGCAGTTGACTCCGGAGGAAATTGAGTGCTATCCAGAAAATGAGATTAATTTTGTAACATGCTTCAAAATATGGTTGGTTTAAAAATTGTTCTGCTAAAGTCTCTATTAAAAGGAGGAGCAGGGGAGTAATGAGAAGAAAGAAGTTTGTCTTTTGCCTGGTTTTGTCTCTCCATTTTTTTGGTTTGGTTGGTTTGGGTTTTTTGGGGGGGGTATGCTTTTGGAGGTAAAATACAAAATCTGTAGTTGCCTGTTCCTTGAAACATGTTTGACCATGGAAGTGAGTGCAAAATTTGACATGCTAAATATCTTACAAGAGAAGAAAACTGTCATGAAATGCTCTTCTGATATTTCTTCTCGTTTAGCAAAATAGAGATTTTTTTGGAGGTATTATTCCATGGATCCCCTAGCAAAAACCTCTTTCTTCTCCCCTTGCAAGCTTATTCAGTGTTTAGTAAACGATCCTTTCCTTTATGGTGTTACTACTGATGGTCAAATTAGTCCTTCATCTTATAACTAACTACAACTAACTAACTAAGGTATCAAGGATCTGTGGAAGTGTAATTTTCCGATTTGAGGCTGGAAGAAGGCAAAGAAGTTGCTTTGCACGAGATTTGTGCTTTAATACAGGAGACTGCATTTAACCACCCTCTGTGCAATAAGAAAATAATTTAACCCTGTCAAAGAAAAAATGAGTAATTTGACTTGTATCTACAGGTCGAGACTTCCAGCAATGAGGAAATAGTGGATGTAGAAGAAAGCAGGTTTTCACTAGTCTAAGAGTTACAGAACTAATCAAGAGGAAATTTCATTGTCCTCTTGCTTCCCATCCTTTTTCTACTGTTAGCCATTGATAATGTAAGAGAACGAGTTCTTTTAGAAAAACAAAAAGATGCGTGGAAGAAAAAAAATGACAGCAACCTTTTATAAGTATTTCTAGAATGCTGCTTAATTTTTGCTCAGGTTTCATATAGATATATCCTTTTCCTGCTGCCTATATACTCTTCTGAATCTTTCAGTTTGTGAAAACTCCATCGTGGCTGAATTGAGCTTTGTTAACTCCTATACAGGACTGCAAATAGATTTTTATTTTAATATGTAGGAGTCTAGAGGAATGGTTGGGACTTCCACATGTGAAAATCTGGCTCTTCTAAGTGTAATTCTAAAATTGATGTTACGGAATAATTTTACAGAAACCTTATTTTCTGTGCTATGTATGTTTAAAATGTAGTTTTAGAAAGCCTCAGTGATGAAGTTTATATATAATTCCTTGTGTATGAGGGGTAGCATTCGGCATGCTGGTAACAAATGTGCATCTACTAGAGCTTCTCTTCTTCATTTGATCAGCAGCGACACCACTGATACTTAGTTCCCCTCTCTCCTCCATTTTTGTCTGCATCAGAGTATTTGAGGACACTCAGGGTCTCTGTGACTCTGAGTCAAAAGGAAGAGTAACTGTAGCCGAGGGTAGGAGGAAGGCTGCTCCCATGTGCTTATTAAAGCATTTACTTTTTGTTATTCAAGTATTTTCAAACAGTAGTACAATGTTTGAGTCAAGTCTTGCTTTTTGTTTTTAAGTTTTTTTTTCTGCAGGAACATGGATGACTGCTGCGATCAGAGCTTTATTTGCAACTTTATTAGTCATGAGCTTCTGTTGAGGCTTGGTGTTACATGTGTGTTTTCTTTTTCTTTGTTTTTTTTTAATTACAGGTTGAAGGAAATCCTGCTTAAGCATGCTTAATCTGTCTCATAAATTGGAGTGTCAGCTTATTTCTACAACTAGCTATAAATGTAGTTTCTGTGGTCGTTTATTGTTTGTGGGTTGTTTTGGTTTTTTTTTTTTTTTTTTTGCTTTCAGGCTGGTTTCTCAAAGAAGTGAAGCTTATGTGATCAGGCTAATAACTTTTGAACCAAGTTTGGCAAAGAAGGAAAGTTCTCAAGAATGTTAAGTTCCCACCAGTTATGTGGAGTTTTTCTGGTGTGTAGAGGACAGAAATTTTTCATGCCTCTTTAAAACATCTCATCAAAAAATACAAGACAAACATTGTCCTGCTACTCAAGGAGCTGGTTATTCTTGTGATAGAAGAGAATTCATTATTTACTACGTAATCTGCTATAAGATCATGAGATTTTCATAATGTTAGGTGTATCTGCAAATGGTAGCTTTCTGAAGACTCAGCCTACTGAGACGAAATGTTAAGGTGAAGGTGATTTTAGCTGAGGGGTGAACATCATGCTTCTGTAAGGGGGGAAAAAAGACTGCTCTAAGGGAAAAGCTTTATTCCACCTGGAGTTCTGTCAGAAAAACTTATGACAGTCTTGCATTCAGAAATTTACAACACAGAAATCATAGCATTTTGGGAAGATGCTATTTGAATTCTTGGTGGAATAAAATCATGAATTGTTTTACAGGTTGAAGAAGATTGTACATTGATATGATAAGGAACTTCATTTGTATTGCCTAGTGTACAACAAACTGAGGTTTCTAGTGCTCTGTTAATACAACAGATCCATGGCAAAACAATATTGAAAGTAGAAATTCAGAAGCATTTTGATAGTCCTTAACATTAGACAAAGACAGATTTTTATTTTTTTTTACCATTATTTAAAACAAGGCATAAATTGTGTTTAAATTATTTTGTTTGAAAGAGTATCTTGACTCCTTCAGTAATGTTTTGCAGGGTTATATTTCCCAAATCTTTTGGAGTAGAATTATTTTGTTCTGCAGATCTGTTGGAAAGTAGTGTAACTTTCATCTACCCCTGAGAATTTTCCATGTGAATGAAAAGTGGAGAAAAAATGTGTTTAAAAGAGTGATAAGAATCTGCTTTTAATGTGTGGCTTATATCACTGCAGCAATAGTTGCTTGGTGCTGACCACCTGGTTCTGAATTCTTACTGATCCATGTGCAGAATTTCGCAGGGTGACATTTCTGTGGTGGGATCCTGATCACAAAAAATGAAAGCTCCCACTCCAAAGTGAGCAAAAAGTGAAATTAACACCTCAAATAAAAACTGGTAAGTCGTATAAGTACTGAAAATAATCTTTAACATTTTGATTATCTCAAATGTTATCAGCAAAATTGTGTGTGGTTAAGATACAGATATTTCTGTCCTCAGAGCACGATTAAGCCTTCAGCTTTGCCAGTCTGCAAATGAAGTCATCGAAATGTTTCTAATGTTTTGTTGTCTTGTGTCAAAACTGGAGGATGTGGATTTTTTTTACACCTACAGAGAGAGAGAGAGGAAGGTTTATAGTGAGTTTTACCCTTTGTCGTCTTCTCAGATGAATTGTTAAATTGTAGTTCTCAGCATCCCTTTAGCAAAACTGAAGACTTAAGTTTAGTAAATGTCTAGTGAGTGCTTACTAATATTTCTCATGTTTTTAAGGTTACGGTTATATGCTACCAATATATTTCACACTTCCAATGGCAACTTTTGAGAGCTGTTAAGCTTTATTCAGAGTTATTACATAAGCACTATAAACTTTTTCAGTAACTCTCAAACATTTTAAATATTACTGTTCAAAATATGGAGCAACAATGAACTGAAAGTAGCTGATAATGTGTCTGTGTTAGCTGTTTGGATGACAAACTTATAGAAGCGATGAGCTAACTTCTTTATTTTCATTAATATTGAAAGTTAAGTGCAGAAGCATAAAATAATGTCCTAGATACCTAAGCCATTTAGGATTGCAAGGACATCAGGCTATTTGTTTGTCCTTAAAACTTTTGGATGAAATTTTGTTCCTACTGAAGTCGGTAGAAGTGAATCTGAGGAGCCAGGACTCGCTGTAATTCCAGAGCAGAGATGGCTTTTGTGTATGCAAAGGGATGGATCAGTCCTGTTCCTGTTGAAATTAAATTCTTGTGCTTAATGGAGACATGCATAGGCCCTGAATTTTTTTTCCTCAGTTTCTTAGAGATCACCAGTATAATCTGTTCTTCCTACTACTTGTGGCTGATGCAGAAGTAATTATGTACAGGACTGCCAGTTGTATGTGTTTTAAGTAAAATTCACATACTAACAGTTAAGCAATGTTTATATATATGTATATGTATCTTACAAGTAAGTTAGCAAAGATAGCCTTCTCTAAATGAGATGGGTGTTACTGGGATTGATTTACAACATACTGAAGAGGAAAGCCATAGTGAGGACTATGGCTTTCTAATTATTCAACATCTTGCTCATCTGTGTTGCCATTTCCCAGTCCTGGAAGCTCCCGTTCAGGTAGCAGCCCATACTCATTTAGGAAAGACTCCACATCCACAGCAAAAAACTCCTCATTGAATTGTTCAGAAATGCTAATGAAATTGCTCAGAAGCTCCCCACCCTTATAGACAAGTAGAGTGGGAAGCACTTCATTTGAGAAGCGGTCTCCAGCCCCCGTGTCAGAGGCCTTGATCTTGCAGAACTTGACAGTGGCGTACTCAGCTGCCAGGCAGGTCAAGCTGTTGTTAAGAGCATCGCAGCCCTTGATGCCATCTTCGTAAATGTGGACGATGACAGTGGTGGTTTTACGTTCTTTCTCGATGGCTTCCAGGAACTGTTCACCATTCTGCAGCTCACACAGGTAACCGTATTTTGGCCCAAAACTCAGCCTCTGGTGCATATCCTGCATGCAGCGCTTGCGGTATTTTTGTAGGCAACTTTCATCTTCTTGCTCATCATGAATTAATTCATACTCCTGCATGCTCATCTGTGAATATGGAGAGAATGTTATATTAATAAGTGGTAGTCTGTTGGTGCTGAAACAGGAAGAGACTAAGTTGTTGTCTAAAGAACATCACATTGAAAGCCTAGTCAGAAGTGCAGTCACTTCCTACAGTGACTATGGAAGGTCTCTTCAAGAGACAGGTGAAGACCCTGTCTCAACACTTGCATGTCAACTTGATGGTCTTGAAGGCAGTTGCCATATTTGGAAAAAGAACTTCTGGATCTTCCAGAGTTGGTGGGAATTTTGCCAGTGACTGTAGTGAGGTCAAAGTTTAATTTTGGGGGGTTTTGGGCCCCCCCCCTTTCAGAACTGGTAAATGGTAATGAGTGGCGTTTGGGCTCAGAGCTCTATCCTGACTAGTAGGTTTTTAAACATGTTAAAAATTTTCCATTGTCTTAACCAAGGATAGAGCATCAAGGCAAGGAAAGGAGGAAGAAAGGTCAAATTCTGTGTTGTGTGATATGTTGTTGTGAAACATACTGCTTGTCTTACTGAAGTTAGATTTTGCTTGAGAGAGGACTAAATAGATGGTTGGACATGCATTTGTTCTGTGTGTATTGTGTGAGCTCTGGTAAATTGCAAAGGAATTGAGTGTGGCAAATTCAGTATTTTCTGGCTTATAACCGATATGTTTTACATAGAATCAAAATTAATTTATTTGCTTCTCTTACCTTACGGCAGAATCTCTCTCTGGTGTCTTTATCGTCTTTACTGAAAGATCTGTGTGGTGAAGACATTTGTCTAAGAATTTCTTTCTTGCTCAAGGATAAGGAGTCTCTATCTTCACTTTCTAATTTAAACTTCCTCCAGTCATTGATCACACCCTTGGGCCCTAAGAGAGATGATGTTAGGTGAGAAACTGGCTGCCACAAGAAGCTGTCTTAAGAAGTTTCCGCTCTTTGCTGGTTTGTCCTTCTGTGCTGCAGTTTGTTTGCCCCTCTTCCTTCCAGAGTGCTTTCTAAGAGTGCTGAAAACAAGACCTTTGGGACCAATGCGTTACATTAGCTTCCAAAAGAAAGAAAGATTTTTTTGTTCTAACCTTGATCACTTTGGTGGTCTGGTTCCTATCAGAATCCTGTAAAAGGATCTTGGTGAACTACCTGAGCAGTTAACAAGGACAAGGATATCGAAAACTGTTAAAACTCACATGTTGTCCAAAGCTACTGTTTTGTAGAAGGATGTTTGCATTTCTCTATAGACAGTGTATTTGAATACATAACATGCTTAAGGACTTTAATAAAACTAAGAATACAGAGAATACAGGACACTTGAGATTTTTTTTTTTTTTTTTTAAACCCATACATGTTCCACTGCAAGAGTAACCTGTGAGGGAAATGCTATGATAATTCTGATTATAATGCAGTTCTTGGTCTTTGGAGTTAGTTGATTAAAGCAGTTAAATTTTGAAATGGGGGGAAAAAAATATTTTCAAAATTCCAGTGGTGTTTTTCAAAATGAAACATCTTAATCTGTGTCTTAGATTATAAAGCAAAAACATGGAATATTTTAGTGTTTTCAGAGTTTACTTCTATGGAAAATTTAGAAAAGGCTAGGTAAGCAGCTCTCCCTCTCATGAGAGAGATGAGATGTTCCTTGTTGCCAAGACTCTGTTTTGGATTAGATTTCCACATCTTGAAGTATTGACTAAAGGCACTACACCCTTTGGTGGAAAGGGAAGGTGACCTGATCTTTTGTAAACAAGATTTCAAAGCAGGGATTAGCCTGAACCTCTTGGCGTAGCGATACCAGTACAGTAGCCTGATTTCCAAAACTATTTTGAAGCCTAGGTGTGTAGTGCCCTACATTTGGGTCCCTAAAAAAATGTATGTATATAATAATCTTAGCCAACAGCAGCAAGACTGGTTCAGAAAGAACCCCAGAAAGAGTTACTACAAGAGCTACATTTATTATAGCACAAAGAAAAAGAAGGTCTTGGAGCACAGGGAGGGAATGATTTCCATATAGTTACCTATTGGTGGGGTGGGATGAAGTGATACCTGTCTTTAGAGCTGAATACAATGTCAGTACTCATAAAAATCATGCTGATTGAGTGCTGGATTAAAAAGAATTGTGATTCTGAGCAAGGGTGCTTTTAAAGCTTTTAAATGCTATGCTGTGTTTGCCAAAAGGATTTATAGGTTCGCTTTTAGCACTGTATGTTCCTTCTACAAGAAGGAAAAAATAATGCAGCCTCTAGTGAAACCATAACCTAGTTCTAGCGTGTGAGTGGTTTTTGTTGCTCTTGTTTTCTTCTGTTTTCCCCAGAAGAAGAAAGGCCATTGTTCATGACTGAAGCAACAAACCAACAAGACCTACCTGCATTGGGCTGTTGCTGTTGGTGGCTTCTTCGGTTGTCTTCTGCATGTGCCATTTGCTTCAGGTAGGAGGAGGATTGGTAAAAAGATCAGTTTGGTGTTACCTGCCTTTCTGTGAGGGGTGTCACTTAGTCCAAAACACATTCTCATTGGCTTTGGAGCCTATGTTTCTGTGCAAGGGGTTTGGCAAACCAATTGGACCTACTTGAATTCTGGGCTTCCCCAGTGAACAAGGACAGTTTAGCTTATTTTTAGAAAAAAAACGCAGTTAGTTTCCTTGCCTGTGTGTGTCGCCTGTCCTTCAAAATCTTCTTCGAAGCTGGTGTTGGCATTTTCTTCCATTTTGGTGGCTGGAGTAGGAGACGCTGCAAGTTCAAAAAGGATAATGATTAATAACAGGATAGAAAAGGGATAAGTTTACAGCAGGTATGGTGCAGTGTGTAATTTCCTGCACCTGTTAGGTATCAGTGAAGATCAACATACATGTGATAATTGTAGAGATTCTCATCGTCTCAAAAAGCAATTAGGATATATGTCAGTCTCTTTAAAAAGATGTCTGGCCAGATTCTTGCTGAAAGTGCCTAGGCAAGGGTTTCTTAATTTTATTGTTCCTTCTCAGTCATCAGAGAATATTGGGAACATGGTGTGAAACAGTGGTTGTAAAACTTTCTGCAATGGGAATACGTAGTGAGTATTTTTTTTTCTTTTTCTTTTTTAATCCTCCTTGGAATCAGGAACCTATTAATTTTCCACGTGTTGCCTGAACTGCTCATTTCTCATACAGAAGATGGAGCCAAGTATTTGAACCTGTTGGGCAAGAGACCTCTGAACATCCTGGAGCTAGACTGCTTGTACTGGTTGGGCCATGTTTGTTACAAAACAGAAAAAATTATGGAGGTTATAAATCAAAATAGCTTTCCCGTTCCACCCGTTCTATCAATAAGGCAACCCAAGGAGCCAGACGGCTATCACATGGCACTGCGATACAGCAGTACTCAAGCAACACCCTTTTTATCTTTTATGGTGGAGTTTTTGATGGGTGAAGTAGAATGATTGTTCTTTGAGGCAAGAGGAGAAGGTTCCCTTCCTGTAGTCCCATCAACAAGATGAGACCAACTGGGTGGTCCTAGAGCATTACAGTGCAGCAGGGTTTGGCCAGAGCATCGAACTGTCAAGGTCAGGCTGATGTTCTGCTGGTTCCCAAAAGTCACAGTAAATCTTGGAGTACTGCAGCTTTCTTGAGAAGATCGATTATCTGTTTCAGGAGGATATACTGGGGGAGAAAAGTACCAATTCTTCACATGCATTTTTACTACACTGCTGATAGACATCTACATAGCCCTCTGCATGAGCTCTGCCACCATATAGTACTGAGTCTTTTCTCATGTTACACATTAGTCACAAGTTTCCTTTTTAGTAAAGAACTGTAATTCTAATGTGATAAAGTGTCACTATTCACAGGAGTCTTTACACAGATGATTTGAGTGCTCCCATTTAGTTTAGACTAGTTTTAACTGTTCAGATGTTGAGGTAAGCTTTATTTGACTTCACAGTAAATCACATCTTGAAGCAAACACTAAGATGTTATCATGCCATGAATGCCATATTTAAAAGCTGCTGGTGTGTTAGATTAGAGTGATGTTAATGTTGTAGCATGTGTGCACAGGAGGAATTCTGAAACAGAAATATGAAGCTAATCCCTTCTCACATAGGCAAAACTAAAAATCTTTGCCATATCAGGGATGGACAGCTATGTGGATATGCTGGGTCAAAGTCTTGTAAGTCATTCCCGTGACTTACATGGACGTCTACAAAAAGCTCGCCTGTCCGCTGGTGCTGAGGATTGGGTTTGTTCCATGAGGAAAGAAGGGGTTTTATTCTCTGTATGCTTTGCTGTTTCATAGCTTTTAGCCCTGAAAGGCACTAAAAATACAGGATATGAAACTTAAGCAGTCTGTTGCAGGCTCGAACCAGAAAAGTGACCACGCTTTTGGTAAAACATTAGAGCCGGGAACTGATTGCTTAACAAATGAAAGCTTTCCGTAAAGTTTATGTTACTGATCTGTTGTACCTAATAAATCTGAAAAGGTTAGATGAATCATAACAGCATGGAAAGCTGCATTTCACCATTCTCCTGCAGCATGGCATGAGGCAACAATCCTGACGATGCACAGGCTGGTAAGCTGACCATAGAGCTGGGAGTGGGGAACTCCTAAAACTTAATCCTGGCCCGGCGACTGAGTCAGGCTGGGAGCCTGGAGCAAGTCACGCAAACTGTTCTCCTTTCTGCTTAGTTGAGTTACAAATATTTAATATTCTTATCTTTGCACTGTGAGAATCAGGCTGTCCAAGCCAGGTGTTTCCCAATTAGGCACCTGAGGACAAGGGCATATGAACATGTAACTGCAAGGTGATCTGTGGGAAGCTCGGTTATAGGATAAGCTGGCTCTCCTGTAGTACTTACTCTTCCTTTCGAGAAAGTGCAATGGAAAAAGGTGTAAGCTATTGCGTTTAGTGTGTGGGCAAAAATGGGCAATCACCAGAGTAGGAAGTTCTCCCACATCCTTGTGAAGGGTTTAGACAGGTTTAGTGTTTTTTATTGTTGTTGATTGTTTGGGTTTGTTTTTTGGGGGTGGTGGTCTTTTATATCCTGGGCATACAGCATTTTCCAATGTCAGGTTCCTGATATTTGGAGAAATGTGGGTGCTACTAGCCCTGGAGCATGTTGTGCAAGTTGCCTCCATGTGGAAATGTCAGCACATAATGCTGAGACAGTAAAGCTGAGAAAGTAACCATAGCGTAACAGAGCAGTTGGTAACAACCCATCATAAGATGTCTCAGACCTAAAGTTGCTACCTCCCCAGCTGTACAGGTGCACTGAAATTAGGTGTGCCTCTTGGTGGGGACAGCTAGAGCCATCCTCTGTGTGAGACAGCGGCTCTTGTAAGAAAAGCTGTACTTTGCAACCCCCCCCTCCCCGGACAGACCACAGGGCTCGTCTTCGTGCACCCAGCTGCAAGTGGGTCCTAATTAGTTGACTGACTGTGCTGTCTTTTAGAAATTTATTAAGGTCATCTGTTACTACAA
Organism: Ibidorhyncha struthersii; assembly: GCA_013398815.1. Taxonomy (NCBI): domain Eukaryota; kingdom Metazoa; phylum Chordata; class Aves; order Charadriiformes; family Charadriidae; genus Ibidorhyncha; species Ibidorhyncha struthersii. Next base: position 411,616 of record VZSZ01002900.1, on the reverse strand, counting down.
CCCCCTGAAACCTGAGTCAGCCTGAGAGCATTGTGGAGCACAGAGGTCAGAAGCAGCACTTAGCTGCATGAGGAGGGTTGCATTCAATAGCTATGGGCTTGCATGCTGGAGAATGTACATCCCTGGCCATTGCAACCATCTGTTATAGAATCCTTACTGCTTTAAATCTGATAATTTTTTTTTTATGTAAACATGCAGTCTCACAATCCTGCTAAATACTTGCTCAGAGTAAGAGCGCATGGTGAGACCAGAATATCCTGAGAGGGTAGTCAACTCAAACAGCAATGCAGGATGATGTACAGTGGTGGTAAAGTGATAATAAATGTCATTACAAAAGATATTTCTGTTTGTTAGTTCTAAGGAAGTACTGACAGGTCTTTCAGGACACCAGCTGCATTGCTACTGATCTCAAGTTTTCCTTTTGCACCATTTTAACAGCATGTGATGTGCCAGATAAACAACAATTCTTGTGGGGAAAAAATTGCAGATTTAGAAGATATACTGCATTTTCATTAGCTTTTGTCATTGACTTTGACAAATGAAAGCGGCTCCTGATGTTTTTGTTTGAAAAGTGCTAATGGGGAGAAAAAATTTTCCTTAGCAGGTCTGCAGATTGTCAATGTATTAGACCATATTTTGTAATGCATATGGTGGCTTCACATACATATTTTAGGAGACTGATCATTGTGTAACTTCTTTACTTTCCTGTCTTTATGTCAGACTTTCTGAGTGAAGAAAGCAAAAATTACAATTTATTCATAGAGACTTGAGACCTTTCTGTGTTCCAAAAGTACTTCAGCAAGGAAAAAACCAAACTAAGTATATGCCTGAAGCTACCATTTAATTTCTATGAGCTTTGGATCTATTGTACCTCCAGAATAGCAATTCCTATTACTGATCTCATCCTTCTGTTGTCATTAGAGCAGATGGGCCAGCCTTACTACAGGGTAGAAATGACCGTTTAATAAAGTGTTGCTTGTTATCCAATATGAAGGAATGCTTTCTACTTAGTAATAAATATTTTATACCTTTGGCCTTCACAGAGGGTTTTCTGTTTAGCCAAAATGACATTTTTTTTTTTAAACTACTTTCTCTTATGCATATTGAATTTCTGAGGAAGCTCAGGAAGAAAGCACTGTACCTGGGTACTTGTAATGGAGGCTTATTTATCCCTTGTTATATATTGCAGCAAAAATATAAAAATACAAAAATAGTGTCTTCTAGTGGTAAATTACAGATACAGAAGGGAGGGAAATTAAAAATAAAATCTCTAAACAAGCAGTAAAAGGCAAGATGCATTCTGTAAAGGACAAAGCCAATAAATAAAACTAGATTTCTAAAGTAAGAGCTTTTGCTACTGGTCTGATAAGTAAACATGAGAAATATTTTTCTCAAAATATAAACATGCTCTGGGCAAAATTTTGCTGCTCTCCATATGTGCAAATCCTGCCAAAAATGCTGTTCTGTGTCTGGATTTACGTAAGGCTATAAATCAGCAGCATGCTGCTTATCCCCAGTAATCCCTCAGACATTGCTTATGAACTGGGAAGTATGAAATTCTGGGGACTCGTGGAAATGGAAGAATGAAAAGTAAAGGATCTTCGTCAGTGACATGTGATTGCATATTTATGTTTTGAGCTATGTGTGGGTGATTGGTCAGCCAGTACGTGTGCCTGGAGAGTCCTCTTGGCTCTTGTGTCTTGGGAAAAGCATCTGAATTTTGACACATTTCCCTCTACTCAAGCACTAAATTGAATCTTGCTTCTCTCCCTTTTTTTCCTGGTTTCCATTTGCAGAATTCCTTCCCTGTTTATTCTTGTCCCCTCTGTCAAATGATAACGGCCACCAAACTTACCCAATGGGTGGGCAGCTGCTTAAGCAAGCAAGCCAAGAGAAGGAGCAGCTATGGATTTAAATGTTCAGATGGGTGGAATTTGGGGGAATTTGGTAAAGTAGCATGGAACTGGAATAAGGCATCATTCACCCCTGCCTAGGCAGTAGGAATGTCCCAGTGTAGCAGAATTGAGCAAGTCCTCTGTGTGTGAGGCTCTGCACCTACTGTGGGGAGGGTAGGCATCCTTCTGTGCTAGCAACAGTGATAGATGTCCAAGGACCCTAATCCAGAGCTCATCAATGCCATTGAAACCTCCTTAGTAACTGCAGTGCACTGCAGGGTGTGATCTCCAGCATGGAGCAGAAATGGTTGAATATGTATTTGTATGGTTCAGACATATGCGCTTCACACCCGGCCATGATCTTTTTCATAGCTACTACACGAAGTGCTACATTTCCAACAGACCCCTCATTTTTCATGCCATGTTCTGTATATTGGGTAGTTCGTGCTGTTACCCAAAATGCATGTTCTCTGATAAGAGACTGGGCAAGGGGTTGGAGCACATCAATATCACATGGACCAAGTGCTTTACAGCTGGTCCCTTTAAAAAAAAAAANAGGGGGGGGGGGAGAAGCAAAAGCGCTATCCGTCTTTGGTCATGTATATGTTTAGATTTGCAAGTGGCATTAACATCATTACGTAAGCAAAATCAATGTCAAGGTCGGAGGTCAGAATTACAGACCCATTGCCAGAGTGTTGCGGAGGGAGCTGGAAGCTGTAAGCACTTTTAGTGATCTGCTCCTGATGACGACTGTCAGGCACCAAGCCACATCTCTGCTAGTCAAAAGCACAGAGTACCTGCAACTCCCTTTGTATTCAGAGACAATCAGGTCCCTTACGTTAAGGTGGGTAAATACAGGTTTAAGAGCCAGGCTTGAGAGCTGCAGTCACCTGCCTTGTCCACTTGCACTGGCGTTGTGTCACCCAAATGTGCAAAGACAGGCTTATTATATGGATAAGTGGAAATTTCCTGGGCTTACCTAAAGGAAAGCATGGTGTATCATGTAGTGATTAGATCACTGTGCTTGGGGAGAAAACATAATTTCAAAACACCGGAATGGGACTTTATTTGCTTAAAGGAGAAATCATACGATAGGAAGAAAATATAAACCAGAATGGGTTGACGTAGAAAGCTGTCAGCTTCGCTGCAAGTCACTGTGACTGATGAGAGGGTTATGGGATTGGATTATTTGTTCTATCCGCTTTAGCAGAGTTATTCTGCTCTTTATTTGTGAGGTGGATACATTTTAAATAGATGTAGTCCAATGTTTCATTTATCCTTAAGGCTTTGCCAATTAGGAAACTCCCTATGTGACTACCCCGGCTCCAGCATTGTGTTTCAAAATTTGGCCTACAGTTATGCATCTTTTATGAAGTGCACATTTATTTCTGGATTTCACTCTGAAATGAGAAATTAGCTCTGCGTCTTTCATATCAAGCAGCTTCACTTCTACCACAGTACCACTGTGTATTGTATGGAAAGGCAGAATGCAATATTTGAAAACAGGACTTGAGTTATTATTTCAGGAAAAAACATTAGTTGACATTAATAATGTCAAATTTCAATTATCATTACTCAAAATATTTTATTTGAAAAAGCTTAATTTTGTATGTTAAATGGTGAATGTCTTTTGAAACTCAGGATTCGAATTTTGGAGCATGTTACATATCTGTTGGAGCAGTTACATAGTTGTTATTATTGTGATGAATTCATCCTTTTTTTTTTTTTATTCTGTCAGGAAATCTATTAGCCATTTATCTTCTTTTTAAATAAACTTGGATGTATCAAGTGGGGTGGAAAAGGAGGATGGTTGGATGCTAAGAAAATGTCTATTTGAAGTGAAAGAAGAACAGCCAGCGTTTTCAAATGCAGATATTTAAGGGCACGAACCTCAATCCATGTTTAACCTCAGTGCTTGGCCTGATTTGTCAGATGGATTGAGCGTTTCACCATGGTACTCTGAAAGTCAGGACAGAGTTTTCAGTTGACGTTTAAGCACCTATTTGATTTCTGAACTCTAAGTATAAACATCTGTATACCTGCTAGAATTGACATGTCCTTCAGAGTTTTGATTGGAGTTTATTGCTGTAATTAGCAAAGGCATGCTGAATGGCAGAAGCCCAGAGGAGAGATCTTATATCATTTTTTTTCCCAAGCTCAACAGATGTTTGGCAGTGCATATAATCCCTATAATTTGTCAAAAATCACTTATGTCAGAGCTGTAATTTTAGAAGTGACTGGAGGCAGGCGTTTAGAGAGGTCAGCGGCCAGCATTAGATTTGTTGTGTGGTTAATTAAAGATCTAGAAGAAGTAGTACGCCATAGGGACTTTAAGCAGACTCTTGCTGCTCCTTTCCATGAAAAAAAAATAAAAAAAAAAGATGCCTGCAGGGGAGGGCTGGGAAGAATCAAAACTTGTGAAGTTGGGAGAACATCCACTGTCTTAGGGTAAGGCTTGACCAAGAAAGCCTCCTAAAGCTCTGGATATTCAAAAAATTGCCCACAGAAAACAACAAAATAGGTTTGTCTCATAAATGATAATATTTAATTTTAGACTGGGTTGATTGTTTTTTTTCTTAGCTTGGTTGAAGTTTTTTTCAAATGTATATTTGTAACTGTAAAAGTAAATCACTACGAATTCTTGCTTTTGCTTTCTTGATATGTACACACTGTTATCATTACCTGCAAAAGGCAGGCTTGACCTAGCCAACAGGCTCCTTGTAAATGCAGGGTCTACCTAAATAGTCTTTCTCTCAAATTTGAGAGAATTAAGCAATTTAAAAAAAAATAAAAAGTTGATCATGGCAGCTTTCAAATTCATGTATTCTTCATTCCTGGCTTTCTCTGAGAATGAATACGCATCCTCTGAGATGTGTGAAGATTTTGTTTGCTGCTTTTCCATCATTTGAAAAGTTATATTATTTTCCAATTCTGGGACTCTAACACTGAATTCGTACCTTTCTCTGCAGCTGCGCCTACTCACCCTGGTTGGACAGAGTGCAGCATCTCATGCTTTCAGCAAGCTAGGGCAGTAGCTCTTGACAGGGAGTATTTATTAACTTCTTGGCAGTTTAATTAGATTTACATGTCTTGCGGTGATGATTCAAGAGCAAAGTACATGTAAGACTGTGCTATGGTAAGGAAAGGGACATCAATGAAGGAGATATCTTCAACCTGTGCTCTCAAGAATTTCTTGTGTCTTCCAGCCTGCTGCCTTGAAACTGTTCCTGTAGGACAGGCAGAGCCAAGCACATAGGGCTTGCTTGTGACTACAAGATACTCGCTGTTCTTCCATTCCCTTTCTTACCCTTCTGGTAAAGAGTCCTGAGACTCCACCAAGCACATCTCCATGTTTTAGAAGAGTTGGCAGCGTCAGTTGTTCACATCATCTTGTTACAGGCATTTAACTTAAAGCACCAACAAGCTGTTTTTTCTCAACTTTATCTAGTCAGTGTGTGGAGGTAAGCCCTCCAGGTGCCTTTGCAGAAATGAGTCTGTATTGCCTTTTTCAGCTGGCAAGACTACCTGTGTAACATAGATGATTGGGTTAGGCTGGTGTGAATCTCCCATCCTCCTGGCTGTTACGCTATCAAGTGGATATTCATTCTGTATTAATAGTTTTCAGCCACTCTTTTTAATGTGGGAAGGGGCACTACCTAAAGGTGGGATGGTTCTACAATTCTGTGTTCTTTCCTCCCAACTATCCACTAATGTTTCTTACACGTGTAGAAATAGCAATACAAAAAAGTTTTTCTTCACTCCTGACGCTTACACTAACACAATAGCTACATGTGCAGCTATTGGATGCAAAACTGTTTTTCTTTTACAGAGCAGAAAGTGAAACTTGCTAGTTTGGGGTTAATTTCCATATTTATCTTAAATGGGAAGATTCATATGTAAAAGTGGTATATCTGTATTTGTCAAAAGCATCGAAGACACTGTGAGAGGGGCGCAGGCAATCTTGATTCAGGTCAGTATATCCAAAATATAATAGAAAAATTTCCTCTGTTGAACTGTAAAGCTTTTGCAAGCTGGATGTGTTACAACATAATGAGTTTTTTTTTTTTTTTTTACTTGACCATTTACCAAAAAATGCAGTAAATGTTTATAAAGTAATTGATTAAATGATGGATGTCCAAGCCCTGTTCTAACCAGCTGCAACTTCAGTACGTACTGCAGGGTTGCCTGGTCCCCTTGCTTGCAGTATCAGAAATAACGTCGTCTCCACTGTATGATCCTGACATTCCTGTGGCAACTACAATTGCATGAAGTAAAAACAGTAGTAGGAATTATTCCTCATGTTACCTTTATTAATCATAAGATGAAACCCAAAGCAGAGAATATCGTGTGGCCACACAGAGCCCTTGAGAGCTGTAACTCCTGCAGCAGTTCTGTCAGATCCGTGGCTTCCCTGTTTATCCCTTTCCTGTGCAGATCTTTTAAACCACTGGTATCATTCTAGAGGCTTCGTGTTTTTCTTTGGATTCTGTGATTGACTCTTAATTATAAATGGTGATGTTTCACCAGCTAAACTGTAAACAGCTTTATGTGGGGCTTGTAAAACTGCATAAAATTAGAATTAATATTTTGCTTCCTTTGCAGACCAAACCAAAGCAAACTGGGGATGCAGTTATGCAGCAGCTGAGGCATTTACAGAAGTTTCTTTGAATGTGTAAATAAATGTCACAATTTGGAGAAAAGGCCGATGGCTTAAAACACACGCTTTTCCAATCCTGCTTCAAAACATAGCTCAGATAAACAGCATAGTAAATCCTTTCCCTGGGACTTGCTTTTATTTATGTAGAAACTTGAGCACAAATTCCGGGCCAGTTTTTCTGTGTTCAGTTAGTTGTTTCTAAGATTCCTTCACAGGGACTACCATGGCTCCATCCTGAAATCAATTCCATGTATTTTAGCCTTCCCTATGGTCAGGCTACAGCTGTATCACCTCATAAGAAGCCAGCCTGGCTGCAGCCATCTAACAGTGATCTTTTCTTGAAGGCATCTAACATTCACCTGAGCATAAGAAAAAAGCATCAGCAGAAAAGGGCTTGTTGTAACAAGCAGCAGGAGGTACCAGGAACCTTGTTTGCTTAGGGGAGAGTGGGGGAAAAGAAGGAAAAGGGAAAAAGGAAAATGAAGGGAACAAAATGTTCTTATCAGAAAAGATCTTACTGTAAATGCCTCTGATTCATTTCATCCCCTTCATATGTACACACCAGCACGATGTGCACAATGATACAGTGCTTGAATGCCAATTTACCTCCTAGGGATAGAATTTGGAGCAAAGCCCAGGTGAAGCGTTACTGTCACCTGTGTGATGTGAAAATGCTTATGCAAAACCCAAGAAATAACAGCATGACAGATACTGTGGTCCCAGGTATGGGCAAAGATACCAAAATTCCTTTGGTTCCTCAGTGCTAATATTAAGGGTAAATGGAAAATATACTCAACAGCACAGGTTTCTAGTGAACAAATTAGGAAGTTGCTGCAGGATTTAGGTACCTTCTGCAAAGTGTCGGAGTCACCCTGTCTCATTGCTATTATGGCTGACGTGATAAGATAAGCCAGGTCCTGACCTCTTCTGTTTGCAGCAGCTGGCCATAGGATTACGAGAAGTAAGAACAAGAGATACTGAAGGTGTTCTGATGGCATTTTTTTCTCCTCCCTCCAGATTTGTTCATGAAACAGAGCGTTAAACCTGAGCCGCTGTAGGACTCAGACTCTGCAACTGTGGAATTAGCTGCAGCAGACAGGGGAAGTGGATGGAGTAGCAGCCATATGCAATGTGCTGTATTTAGGAGAGGAATTTTGTGAGCATTAGAAGTAGTGACATCTGATTTTTGTAGGATTTTTTTTTTCTAACGATTTTGGTGTCTAAAAGCTTTTTGCTGTGTCTTCAGCACTGAAAGGGGCTCTATTTGTGGATTGTCCAGCGTTAAAGAATAAGATGTGAATGCACGAGATAGCACTCGCTCTCCCTTTGGAAGAATTAGATTCAGATACAAAACCAGAGATTATCATAAATCAGAGAGAAAACATGCTATTTCAGTTATGTCATTTATTTGGATTTACATGGTAAATGACTGTTACAGCATTAACTGTCCCAATAGAACAGTTCAAATGTGAATTGGTTTGTAACATTTACTGATGTGTTCCAACAAGCTCCCTAAAGAAAATCAAATTATAATTCATTTAACTATTTAACAGTCAATAAACACTAGGTTGATCTGTGTGAGAGCAAATCTATATTAATTCATATATTTTAAATATTTTAGTACAGTCTTGGATGATGCGTCAATATTCATACTAAACAGAACAGTGTCATAAAATGATGAAGTCCTAAAATGACTGGTACTATATTTTAAATAAATAGCCACTTCCTAAAAAGATTAAGTCATCTAAATAAGATCATCTAAATAAATTCATTCTACTGTTTTGTTTACCATAGGCTGTGGATTACTGACAACTTGGTTCAGTGGCCTGAAACCCTTTTTGGATTGACTGCAGGACTTACTTAACTGATCTTGAGAGGATGCAGGCATGGGTCATGCGAAAAAAAACTTGCATTCATTGGGAGAGGCAGTCTACTGAAAAGCAAGGGGTGCCTGGAGATGGCTGTACCGTGGGCACTGAGGAAGTCCCCAAGGTCTAAAGGCACTGTATTTAGACCTTGGATGGTCGCTGGCTGGCATGTTTCCTCACCTGATATAGCCTGACTTCTGCTAACTCTTTCTGAGGGTTTACTTCATCCTGTTTGGCTTAAGTCTTAGCAAGTTATTTTTAGCTAGGCTGTATTTTCAAATGTGCTTCTTGCCTGCAACCAAATGTGATGTGTAACAAAATAAACCTGGACAGCATTCAACGTGCAAGAGAACGAAGGTGAGCAGTTGGCAAATGCTACCTTCTGGGAGCTCTTCTCAAGAAAGAAATGAGGTCTCCCCATGACCTTTGTACGTCACAAGGGTTCAAAGGACAACACCACTGAACTTAATGGTCAACAGCATTGATTCACTTGGATTTGACTTAAAATTTTCAGTGGAGGCACTTCATCATTGTGTGCTTTCAGAGAGGTGAGATCCAAGGCTTTATCTCATAATTTCTCTCAAAACAGTCTCAGTTCAATTCATTTAAAAATTTCAAAGGCCTTCCTGAAGGGATATCTGAGAAAAGGAATAGCTAGTATCTTTACTGCTTTAATCATAGACAGTGTCCCTGCTATAAGGAGAAATGGGAATGTGTGGTTATCTTTGGGTACCACTGGAGGCAGCTATTTTAATAGGATTCCAGCAATTATCAAGGATAGGGCTCAGAACCGCAATTATTTTATTTGATATTTTGTGTCAAAATGACAAGACTTTGTTATAACATGCCTGTATCTCAAATTAAGATAAACTATTTAATTCCATGCAAAGCAACTCTCCTTAAGATATTGCATAAATGGAATAATTTAAGAATATTTTAATTATGACGTCATATTATGAATGACATACTACTGAAATGGCAAGGATATGCAAACAGAAAAAAATTTAATTTCAAGCTGACATTTGAATTTATTACTTTGATGTTTTAAATACAAAGATACAGCTTTTGTGGACATTCTCATCAACACTGAAATGATTACCATAAAAAAAAATAATCAGTGAAATAGTTTTTAAGAACAACTTTGATAATACGTTTTAACCTGGCTCTGTGCAAGACCTGTCAGCCAGCAGTGTTCTATGAGACTGAGAAAGACCAAGAACTGAAACTGCCAGCCAGCGTGGTCGAGTTTAGACTGAAGTCACTGCTGCTGTTACAGTTCACAGAGCATTATTTGGATGGCTGGCTTAGGTGACAAGAGTGGTAATTTGGAAATTTCTTGGAGGGGCTTTGACCTTGTGGAGTTTTTTAAGGCAGCAGGTACTTTGTGCGGAGCAGCTGAGGTGGCTTATTGAAGCTTAGCTTAGCTCTCTCTGCAGGAATCACCATTCCCACAACGTTGCCATCCCTTCCTCGGATTGAACGCATTGAGAAGAACGATATGGCATTTGCTTACTGCATTTTAATGCATTTTCCTTCTTTCTCTTCTTTCATCTGTGGCTGTTAAGAGTAGAAGGGATTCTGGGTCATCAAAAACAGTTTCTTGTTTTGACAGGCAAATATATGGAGCTATTTTTCAGGCTTATCATACTTCCTTTAATTGTTGTTGCACTCATCTTGCCTGCCTGTCCAAAATGAAAATGCCAATGAAAAATTGAAATGTTTTATTTCAGCTTAAAAAAATGAATTAATACAAGAGGTGGCATGAATTCGAAAAGTCTTTCACTGGAATAGTTGGAAGAGATTTTTTATTTTTTTTAATTTGTGTTCTTTTACCCAGAAAGTGCTATTCCCCTAATTTCGGCCAACTCTGCTCACACCTGGTATTTGGTAGACCACGTTCTTTTTTTTTCATTTCATGTTCTTCTACTCATAGTTCTTTGATATCTTCCTTCCGCTAAGCAGAAGAATAAGGATTGCTCTGTACTTGGATAATGATTGAGAAAATTGCTGTACAGCTTTCACTTGGACTCCATAGGCATTGAACATTAAAGGCAAAAACTGTGGTGTATGCTCATCGCAATATAAGAGAGTTCTCTGTGTTGATTTATAGCATATTCCAGCTTACCTTTAAATCAGTGAGAAACATTTTGCTGTATTGGGAGTCAGGCTAAATCTTTGTGCTTATTCAAGGAATTCAGAATTATAATTCAGGTTATAATTCAGTTTAACTATGGTTAGGCTTATGACTTAAAATTAAGCCTATTATGTAGTTTAAGATGGGATAGCACTGAAAACTAGTTACCAGACTCTCCAGCTGAGTTCCTGGAATCCGTTTGCCGTGTTAAACATACCAAATCATGGAGGCAACCTGACTTTTCTTTCCTCTCCTTGCTCATCAGTGTCTAACCAGAGTGCTGTACACTCTCTGGAGGGTTTTCTGTCCACAGGTGGCTTATGGAATACGGGTTTGTTATTCTGGTTTTATATCACTGGCTATCTGAAAATGGTCTAAGAAGAAAATAGGTCTAAAGACAGGGTGGAAATTTAAGGGTGATGTAGATTTTTCATAAGTTCTTGCATCTTCTGCATTTAAGACTATTCTGAAGTTGCACAGTTTTTGCATGTAGTGAGATTCTCACCCTCCTGTAACTGTAGTTAGTTGCACAACTGATCTGTCTAATCTCTGTAATGCAGACTATTCAATATTCATACTGAATATTCAATATTTATTGAAAGTTATTTCCCAGCTGAGGCGGGACTACTGATTGTATCAGTCAGGCCCTTTTTTCTGAATTGGTGCTCTCTTTGCTCTTTTATTTTGGAGGCCTGAAATGGCACAGGGATGTCCTTTAATAATGTAATTCACCCAGACTTTGCAGCTGAGATGAGGATATGAACAGATGTCATCATGAGCATTTTGAAGATGTAAAATACCTGTAGGGTTTTTGCACTTTGTAAATTGGGGATAAGGGAACCCTGTGATGGCTTCAAGATCCACTGCTGCTAGTGATGAATTCACTTTATCACTGGATAACAGTAGTTGCACATACTGGTGTATAGCAATCATCTTTAGCTATGCAATTTTCTCTCGTTATATTATTTTGATTACTATCTTTCATTCCCTAATGCATTTCCCCATGATTTTAGCTGTGCTGTAATTAGAATTGCTAGGATTAAACATTAATATTTATAGCAGAGTTCAGCTTAAAATCCTATTCTGAAATAGGATGGTATAATTGTAGCAATCTGGTATGTATCAGCTGTAGAAGAGTGACTTTGTGTTCAAACTGTTCCCTCCTGTCAAAAAAGTTTCAGGTACTTGCAAAAAACTTGTAAAGCTGTTGATTGCAAAGATCATATTGTTTGTGTAAGCAGGTTGGAAGCAAGAATCCAAAGTGTAATTTTGCCCCGAGGTTTCTTCACCACTTAGATCTGTACAGTTCACAACATGTTCATTTTCTGGGGATCTCAGCTGTAGAAAGCAATCTCTCAGTGTCAAAAAATGGGGATGTAGTGGGCTGTTATATATACTAAGTTTTCTTTGTTTGCTCATGTTATGGTTATTTTCTAAGGATTGACACCCACATATACATATATATATAAAATAAGGCTATTCTTATGCCCCCTGCCTAATCCGAATCTGAGTACAAATGACAAAGATGTGCCAATAAGAACAGAAAAATACTGATAGGTAAGTGAAGTAGTTCCTGCATCTCCACTGAACTGTGGACCTGATGATTTTTTTCCATTGCTGTCGATGGCAGATTGCCCTCAAAGTAGGTAGGCTCACCAGCTAGACAGGGACATTTTCTTCATCTTTTCATGTAATACATCATTTATATCTTTAGTTACATACTTGCAACCTGCCTAAAATGAATGCCGTCACACCAGCTGCATAGTGAAATTTCTTGTCCAATACATTTGGTTTATTATTCTTTCACACCAATATTTATACTTGCCATAACATTATTTTCTAGAAAACAAGTCTGAGCCTGAAATTAGATACCCAAGTAAGAAGGATTTGTTCTAAAGTTAGAATTTAGAGTTTCTTGGAGGTTCTGAAAATGAAGGACTCAGACATGACAATTTTCTGTGGATTATCCCAGACATTTGAACCCTTCACTCACCCTTCACCAGAGCGCACAATTTCATCCCAGTACAGGCAGAAGAAATGACATGTTAATATTCTCTTGCAGATCCTTATACACAGGTTAGTACTCAAAGACAGGTTACAAAAAAGCAGAAATCCCATTTTGAATTAAATCAATGACAAAATCAAATAAAGAGAGATAAGATTCCATGCAAGGAATATAAAAGTTCTGTTAAATTAGACATAGGTATCACTTCTGATAGTCTGGGCACTGTCAAGCAGCTCAGGGGTCAGTTTTCTAATAGATTTCCTCTTCCCTAAATTTACTCCATCTGAAGTGAAGCACCACTTACTGTCCATCCTAGAGCAAAACCTGTATTTATTTAAAGTATGCATAATAACAGCTCTCGTAGCTTGTTATTCTCAGCTTAATCAAAAGAGTCTGCCAAATTAATAACTGGAAATCTGGCATTAGTTTTTATCTCAACAGCTACATTTCAGCCTGAGGCCAAAGATGAGGTTCTTCTGAGAGATCGTATCAGTTAAGTTTATCTATTAGAATGCTTAATACATGGCTAATAAATTTTAGCAGCTGTAGCCATCTTTGAAACACCTTATTTTATTCCTCTACTAAAATAAAACTTGAAAGGCAATTGTCATACAAATCACTACCTGAGAGGCTTGGTTGCTCAGCTCCGCTTTTTCCGAGCGCTGACAAATGTCCTTGGTGGTTTCCAGAAGAGGAGCTAGATTACAACTGACCACAGATAGACCTGGTCTCAGATTTACATCTCTGTGTAGTGATGACCCTTGCAGAAATAGCTTTGTACAGGTAATAGGATTATCAAAAGGGAATTAGAAAATTCTGTTTATTAGTTTGAGCCAATGAAGTTGCAGACTGGATAGAGGTTTAAAGGATTTAGTACATAGATATAATTGGGAAGGGAGAAAAATAACTGAGCCTGAAGAGGAGATACAGATGGCACCTTGGTATTGCAGAGCAAGGTGTATTAAAAATGCTGAAGATACACAGATGGATTATAAGCACGGTATAAGAACCTCCTGCTGTACGCAGGAAAGCTACCCTTACAACCCTGATGGCTTTTAAAATATTTGTGATAGGACTCCTATTTATAAAAAGGATAAAACTATCCGTGGAAATGATGCTAATATTTAAATAAATACCCAGTCATACCTAGCTACTCATTAATTAAAAAAATTAAGTACTTACAGAATGCAAATGAAAAAAGGAGACAATTTTATTCTATGGAAAATGATAAATGTCATTTGTGGCATTAAGAAACATTAAATTCAGAGCAGCTTTAAATGGAAGACTTGTATTTAAACATCTGCAGCAGTGGCTCTAACGTGTGGTTGGATTCTTTGCGACCAAGAAGGTCCCATCTTTCACCCACACTGTGGCTCAGACAGTGGCTCTGTGGAAATACTTACAAGTAATGAATGCCAACAGAGGTGGGGAAGGGAGGGGACCCTGGCTTCAGTGTCCATGCCTGTGCGTCTCCTGGTGAGGCAATGTGGAAATGACCCAAATGCAGTGAGGTACCTTAACCGAGAGTCCTCCTCCCTGTGAGCTTCTGTCTCATTTTTGTTGCACAGTCAAGGAGAACTGGGAAATACTGCCACTGATGCCCCATGGGATACTAGGAACTGCTGTGTTTGAAGAGGTTTGCTCTCTCTTGCGGCACGTTTCTTTTGGAGTTCTTCCTTTCTACTCAAACCATGACTTAGCTGGTGGATTTATCCCAGTGTAAGTTTCGTAATGTCTGCTGGGATAAAGCTAATCCAAAAAATTACTGTGAACTGCATTCTCTTTATGGGTGCGCAGTTTCAGTCCATTGTTAACTTTCAGCTCATTCAAAGTGCTTATGCAGCAGTAATGGAGATAGTTTATTGTTACACCAAAATCAGCAGATTTGACCCAGTTAAAATAAACACATATATAGGGAGAACATGCTACATAGGTGTAACGTGAGGGCTACTACCCCGTGCATATAGTGAGTAAGACTTGCAGGGTGCCAAGAGCTTTTGGAAACCCTGGCTCTGAAGGGGCCATCAGAGTGGCTGTCTGGTAGCTCAGGTTAACTAAGGTTTTGTGTAATTTGTGACTAACGTTAGTGATAAAGTAATGACCAGCTTTCAGTCAACTGCCAGTCCTGTTTTCATCCGCCCAGCAGTGACCCCTGATAAAACTGAAAGCTCACCAGACGTCTGAGTCCTCATTAAGACCAGCCTTCATGAATCCCCATCCTCCTGAGCCCAAAAAGTCTGTCACAAAGGAAGACTCCACCTTCTTGCAATGGAGGAGATTGATTTAAGAAACATTTAAACAAATTGGATGTAATCAAGTCCATGGGACATGGGGTGTACCCATGATTGCTGAGGGAGATGGCCCATGTCATTGCGAGGCCACTGTTGCTTATCTTAGCACTGGAGAAGCACATCTGGAGTGCTGTGCCCAGTCATGGGTTCCCCAGTACAGGAGAGATGTGGGCTTACTGGAGTGAATCCAGTGAAGGGCCACAAAGATGATAAAGGGATTGGAGCATCTCTTGTACAAAGTGAGGCCAAAAGAGTTGGGAGTGCTCAGCCTGGAAAATAGAAGGCTGAGGGGGATCTTATAAATGTTAATGAATATCTGATTGGCAGTTAGAAAAAACAGACTCTGGGAAATTGTGCCCAGTGACAAGACAAGAGGCAATGGACATAAATGGAAACACAGGAAATTCCTATGAACATAAGAAAATGCTTTTTTATCATGAAGATGGTTGAACACTGGCAAAGGACAGATTATGAGTATCTCCTTGGAGATACTCAAAACCCAACAGGCTAGTCCTGGGCACCCTGCTCTAGCTGACACTGCTTGAGCAGGGGGGTTGAACTTGGATGATCTCCAGAGGAGCCTCCAACCTCAGCTAGTCTGTGATTAATTATTTAAGTTGTTAACACTGTAACAGTTGTTTAAGAATCAGTTGCAAATTACTGAAAAATGGGATGACTGTTTCCTTAGAAATAAGATTGTAGAGAAGGATAAGAGAAAGCAGTTTCCCCCTGTATCGATAAAGTCAATTTCCTATTAAAGATTGGTTTATCCTCTGAAATAACATCGTAAAAGTCTTGGGTACCTGCCAAAATTCTTCACTGAGATTACTGCAATGAAAGGAAAAGCTATGCATTATTGTAGCTTTTTCTATATCTGAAAATCTAAGTTGCAGACAGCTGAAATAGTGGTTCTGTATTTGGTATAGCTTCCAAGTATAGAATGCAGGAATGTTGCCCAGGAGGAAATGCCCTCATGCTGGAACTCCTAACCTAGATTTGATGGGGTATTATCATGGTAACAGCAGTGCCAGGAGTCAGGGTCACAGCTCTCCAAGCATTGTGACCCAATTTAAAAATAAACACACTTTTGAGAAGCTGAAACGATAGTATTTCCTTTTAAAATTAGCCATTCCACTTCAGTGACCTTTATCCCCCAACTTCTAGCAGTTTTGTAGAAGTTTATATACATTTGTTCTTTGTTTGCCTGTTTTTTGTTTCTTGCTTGACTATGTCTCTATTTGGTAAGCCTGCCCTGAGCTATTTCCTACCTGACATGCACTAGCTGTCAGAGATTTCAGATGCTTTATTTCTTTCAATTCCTTATGCAATATTTAAATGTATTTTATGAGATAATTGTTAATTTTAATGGAAGATCCCATTAAGTTGGGAAGCTCGTTTACCTCTGTTCCAAAGGGCAAAAGCAAGGAATTGCATACCCTATGAAAACAAATAATATCACTGTTTGCAGACAGCAGCATGCAGGGGGAATTCAATTTGGCAATGAAGTAGCTGATGGAGTTTTCCCAAGATCCAACAAGGGGAGGGCACATGTGTAGGAAAGAGAGCAAGCAGGAGATTTCTAAATACGAATTTGCCAACTTCAAGTTCTTAGAAGATAGGGGGTTGCATTAGATTTGAGTCTGCTTTGTACTTGAGTATGATATTTAATATCATTGCTTATAAATGTTTGACCTTCTACTTTTATCCATTTCATCTATTTTTACAACTTCAGACTGTGGGCATTAATTTCCTTCTCTGTGACAGCATTATTTTAGTGCAAGGTCTGGATATGGCTTAATTCCCTTACCCTCTAGCTTTTCCCTACTGCAAGTCACAGGAAAATAAACATTTAAAAATTTCTGTTGTGCCTTGTGGAGGTAGCATCTTAAATTAGCATGCCCAAAAAACTTTGTGAGGCCTAAAAATGCCATTTTGGAACAGTTTACAGTGGTGTACAGCATGTAAGTTTTATTGCATTTTTAGGTTTTCTCACATTTTTAGATTTTCTCTTTTTATCCCCCCCCCGCCCCCCCCGACCCCTTACTTTTGATGAGATATCACTTCTACAGTTTTAGGTTAAAACATATCTTGAATTTAAAATTACTTTTTTTTTTCAACTAGCAAGCTGTAGTGTAGATGCCATGATTTCAGAAAAATATCTATTAAAAAAATTGATTACTAGTGTTATTTTGTGATAATTTTATATCTAATGATGAAGGATTTGTACTTGCAAGAATTTCTGAAATTACAGTTGTTTATCATTGGCTGAAAAAGCCCTTTGTTGCAAAAAAGTGGATTAAATCTTGACATGGAAACTGATCCTAAACCAATTAGAAAAACTCCGTTTGTTTGCATCCTTGTCATTAACTTAAGGAAGATTAAAATAAAGAGCAGGAAGAGGAGCAATGTGTTTCCCGTGTCCTGTTCATCATGGAGCTGTATCGATTTGCCCTGTTGCAGCTCTGAGCCATAGCAAACCTTAAAATTTTGGCCTCTTTATTTTTTCACTGAAGAGTTCAGAACAGCCTTCTGCAATCAGGCAATAGTACTGAAAGTGCCAAGGGATAGCCCAAAACCTCTCCTCACACTGTTGGGATAAGACTTGCTCCATCTTCCTGCTGCCATGCACCACTGTTTCATATTTTTGCATTTTGTGTCATAGTTTGTGTCTTTGTTTTTCTCCTGGTGTGGTCCAAGTCTCTGGCCCACAGAGAAAGATGGTTCTGCACCTGCTGGCAGTGCCCTGTCTTTGAAGAGGGATGAGGAGAAGCCATATTCCCAACTGACCAGCCTCGAGCACCGTAACATCTGCTCCATCATCCTCGTTGCCCTTACATCTTTTGTGCAACCCTGGGGCCAGGGCTGGACCACCGTCACAGCCTTGGCAAGGAAGATCTCAAGTGTTGGCATGGAGTTGAGACGCCTGTGTTTCCTTATTGTTTTGAAAGCTCAGGACCACCTGCAGTGCACAAGATTGCAGCCTGGAGTGGCTCAAGCACTGGGGGTGTGCTTTTGTGAGTCATTCCCTCGGTAGTAATAGTGCTTTGTATGTTGAATTAAGTCTGTTTACAGGCAAAAATCTGTTCCACTGAAGGGCGACATTTTGGTGAGGGATGTAACTGCTTCTGAAGTTCCACATTGCACCCAGGGAAAGGAACCTTATCCTTATCCTTATCCTTATCCTTATCCTTATCCTTATCCTTCCTCAGTGTAATGACTTTGTCTTACAGAGATGGGCACAAAGCTTTTTGAAATTTTTTTTGGAAGCACGTTTGGCCTTTCTTTATTAAATCTATTTAGCACCATTACATGTTGCCTGTAGAGGTCGGTGTTTGCCTTCGAAAAGGAGGAGAGCCTGAAGCACTGTAATATCTGTCACATAACACGCAGCTGGCTTTCATATCTGCTTCTACCCATTTCCCTGGGTTAATAATGTTACTTTGATCTCTTTTGAGGTTCTAAAGATGCGACTGAAAAGGAAAATGTTAGTATGTATTTTGGTACATCATTAGGTTTTGCTATCTTTAACATATTTCAAAAGAACAAATGTATTTCAAAAAAATCCATCAACTTGACATTTCATAAAATATTTGCATATCTAAAAGAGATATACAGAGGACCATTCAAAGTAAGAGTTATATCTGTAGTTATCATCTTACATATATTTTATGCAGTCATTTGCTGGCTTGTAGAACAAAACGCTCCCTCTTTATCCTGAGACCTATCTAACCATTATTTGTCAATGGTAACAACAATTGTGGACATATGAGAGTAATTACATGAACTCGTTGCCAGAGATTATGGAAGATATTTTGGGAAATAAAGTCTGTAGAGTAGTTTTGAGTGAGTGCTGCGCGAGGAAAGTACAAAAGTAGTCACTCAAAATACCGTAATTGCAGGCTGTATTTTGTAAGGACTGTCTAACCATTGCAGTTTACTTAACTGTCTACATGCTTTTTAAGCAGAAATGTTATATGAATTTATTGGTTGGATAAAAATCTTAGATTATCATATCAAGACATGGAAACTTTGTTTACTAAAATAAGCATTCCTTAGCTTCATTTGGTGTGATGGTTGGAAATGTTTTTGAGCAGTATGCCTGGCTGCAAAATAATCTGGATTCTTGTCTTTCACACCTGTTGATAAAAGAAAAACTACCATTAATAGTTCTGTGTGTTCCTTTAATTAAGTTGGCTTATTCCCTCTTCAAAGAGTGGTCATTTTTCTACAAAAATCAAAACAATTTAATTCAATAATATTTCATTCATTGTGACGTTTATATGAATAATAGATTATTAATGAAATGTTTGCAGAAAGCATGGTGCAACTGGTGCTTTTGGAAACGTATTAGTGGAAATGTTCAGCTGAAAGTGATTACACATTTGTTCTTATATTCTTTTGCCCTCCTTAAAAAGTGTTTTTCCTCCTTAAGTGTTTTGGCAGTGGGGTGAGGGGTTCTCATAGTGCTGAAATACTGTGTTTGCACCCAAGTGTGTGTGTCCTAACTTTTTTTTCTTTTTAAATGAAATACATAGGACAATGTGATTTATGACTTTCTCAATTTATGTCTAGGCAAATGAAGATTGCTTCTTTCTTCTTTTAGACCTGTAGCCAGAAGGGAGCACTATTACCTAAAGCATGGTAATGTTCCCCTCACCCCTTAGTTTCTGCTGACTTGGTGTACATAGGCAGCAAATTCTTTCACCAGAACAATGGGTAAAGGGTGAGGCTGGGAACTGTTCAACGACGCACTTGCTGTCTCTATACTAATTAGTTGCCACGTAATAAGACTTTTCTGTCTCCTTCATTAGTGGTGGTAGCTTTTGCTTGCTAAAATTGAATGACAATTTGGAGTCAGATGAAGCAATTCTCCTATTGTCTTCTCGTAGGGATTTGCCATATATATTTTTCCAAAACAGTGATATATGTCACTCATATTGCCACTCCTCAATATGATCAAAGAGTGTTTTGGGTTGGAAGGGACTTTAAAGACCATCTAGTTCCAGCCTTTGTGCCATGGGCAGGGACATCTTTGACTAGATCACATGGCTCAAAGCCCTGTCCAACCTGACCCTGAATGCTTCCAGTGAGTGGACATCCACAACTTCTCTGGATGACCTGTTCCAGTGTCTGACCACCCTCACAGTTAAGAATTTCTTCTTAATGTCTAATCTAAATCTACCTTCTTTCAGGTTAAAATCATCACCCCTTGTCGTGTCTCTACAGGCCTTGTTAAAAATCTCCATCTTTCTTCTAAGCCCCCTTTAATTGTTGAAAGGCTGCAATAAGAGCAGAGCTTTCTCTTCTCCAGGCTAAACAACCCCAAATCTCTCAACCTTTCTTTATGGGGGAGGTGTTCCAACCATCTCCCTATTTACGTGGTCACCTCTGGGCTGGCTGTAACGAGTCAATGTTCTTCTTATGGTGGGAACTCCAAACCTGGATTCAGTACTTTATCTGGGGTCCCACCAGAGCAGACGTAGGGGGAGAGCATCACCTCCCTCAACCTGCTGGCCATGCTTCTTTTGGTGCGGCCCAGGATACGATTGGCTTTCTGGGCTGCCGGCACACATTGCCAGCTCATGTCCAATTTGCCAGCCCACCAATATCCCCAAGTCCTTTTCTGTAGGGCTGCTCTCAACCCATTCGTCCCACAGCCTGTACTGATATTGGGGATTGCCCTGATCCAGGTACAGGACCTTGCACTTGGCCTGTTGAACTTCATGAGGTTTGCACAGGCCCACATCTCAAGCCTGTCCAGGGCCCTCTGAATGGCATCCCTTCCCTTGAGTGAATCAATTGCACCACTCACTTTGGTGTCATCCACAAACTTGCTGAGGATGCACCCAATCTCACTGTCTATGTTGTTGATGAAGATATTAAATAGTATTGGTCCCAGTATGGACCCTTGAGGGACACCACTTGTTATTGGTTTCCATTTGAACATCGAGCCATTGACTGCAACTCTTTGGATGTGGCCATGCAGCCAATTCTTCACCCATCAAATAGCCCACCCATGAAACCCATATCTCTCCAATTTAGAGACCGCAATGTTGTTGTGGGCCTGTGTCAAAGACTTTGCAGATGTCAAGACAGATCACATCAATTCCTGTTCCTTTATCCACCAATGCAGTTCATTCCATCATAAAAGGCCATCAGATTAGTCAGGTGTGATTTGCCCTTGATGAAGCCGTGCTGGCTGTCTCCAATCACATCCCTGCCTTCCCTGTCTTGATATATCTTCCAGGAGGATGGGTTCCATAATCTTAATGGGCACAGAGATGAGGCTGAGTGGTTGGTAGTTTCCAGAGTTTGTCCTTTCTAAAAATGGGTGTGATGTTTCTCTTTTTCCAGTCATTGGGGAGTTTGCCTGACTGCCATGAGTTTTCAAATTTAATGGAGAGTAATTTAGCAACTACATCTGCCAGTTTCCTCTGGACCCTGGGATGCATCTCATTGGGTCCCATGCATTTGTATGTGTTCAGATGGTCTTGAACATGATCAATATGGTATCATTAAGGATGTTACCAACTTGGGAGTCCCACTGCATTTGCCATGGCCTAGGTGTAAAGCATGCATTCCAGAAATCTGTTCTGAACATGTGCAGTATGATTAAAATATTTTGACAGAGAAAAGGGTCAGGTTCAAAACTTAATCTAGTAAACTGATCTGTCAGTCACCCCATTATTCAAAAGCTTCCAGCAGTCAAGTGCAGACAGTTTGCACGTGTTTGTTTTCCTTCCCAGGGATTAACCAGAGCTCCATGCCTGGTTCAGTAAAGGGTTTAAAAGCAAATAGGAAGTTTTCCCCTAACAGAGTCCAGGCAACGCAGGTAATCTCATGTAGCTATTGATTTACCATGTAGTCAATTGTTAAGGTGACAGCTAGCTGCAGGCAGTAAGTAAGTGGGATGTGTGAATACAGGATGTCACAGTTTCTGGTCCAAAGAGTTTGCAACTGAAACAGCTGGTTCTTGGTGCCAGGCTACTTGGCTCCCCTTGCTTTGGATGGTGTCTCCAAGAATCACAGTACGCATGGGTCTCATGGTACAGAGCCACACTGGGCGTACGGTAAGTTCTCTGCTGACCAATGGCACTGAGACCCCAGAAAAGGTCTTTTGGACCTCTCTCCTATTTGCCTGTTTTGAAGAAAACCCAAACAAACCGTTTCTAACAGCAAGAAAAATGCAGTGCTTGCTGGTCTCCTTAAGCTCCTCCTCAGATTTCTCTACAATGGCCAGCTGCTCCTCCGAAGTTTATTTAAAGTTGAATGCCATAGGCAGCAGTGAAACTCTAATTGCCTGTGATAATGTTGTGGGTTTTTTGCAGTTTATCTAGGGCATCTTTTTGGCAGATCTTCAGAGAATATACCACCGGAATGTCAGACTGCTTGTGCTGGCTCTCTGTGTGCAGGGGCTGTGTGGGAGGTCTGTGTACAAGGGCTATGGTAATAACATGGAAAAAGTAAATTATTATAAAACCAGGAGGAAGAAAAAAAACCAAACAAACCAGAAGTGACTGGGACAGACACAGAAAGGAGGTGGGTAGTTATTCATAGGTCCTGATAAAATACTGGACGTCACAAAGTGATGTAGACCCAAGCCTGCCCGATGAATTTTGAGCAAAATGGGGAAATAAGCTGATGACACACACAGGTATTTAATCAGCATATAATCACAGAAAGATATATGGATGGAAACTTTTGTTGGTCATCAGGTCCAGTCCCCCGCGTCATGGAAGAGTTTAATTATACTAAGCTGCTCCTCCTGAGATGGAGTCCAAGTAGTCATTATGTCCAGCAAAGATGTTTCTTGGCAGCTTGCTGCACTGTCCATGTCTCAGAAACAAAAGCACTGCAGTGTAATGTTTTTAAACTCTGCGAAATGACAGTAAAAAAATGGCATAATTTAGGCTCCATGGTTACTGCTTCTTAGTAACTTCCACCTAAGTATTTTCAGTGGATAAGTAAACTTGTAATACTCTTTCCTGAACAGGAGTTCTGGAAAATGTCCACCGGGAGTTGAAATTCTGGCTGGGGTGTGCTTTTTCTGTCTTAGCTTTTTGTTAAGGAAACTCTGCCTCAGATGCATATGTCATTTTATGTTGTCATATATATATATGTATATATATAGAACCTGCATATGTTCATGTTCCACAAACAGACATAGCAGAGTGCGAGTTCTTGAGTTGTTTCTGATTCCTTGGAGGAATTGAAAAATTACAATAAAAGTTTAATTCATTGAAAATTACTTTTCCGATCAATATTTGCCCTTTTGGTGCAGTGAGTTACCTGAACAGGCTATGCCTTATTCATGTGCAATCCTAGATAAAATTTTGCAAAGAATTTTTGTGCTTTTAGGTCCTTTGTGCACACTTTGTTTTGGGTATTTAAGATTCAAATTTCTTTCCTGTGCATGTGATTGAGTAAGCAAATCTGATTCCTCTTTGGTTGGGTGAATTTAACTTCCCCGTTCAGAAGACGCAGCACAGGGCACGTTCACTGGCTGATGCCAACAAACTTCTGGCAACCAGGAGCGTAGTGAGGCATCACCTGTGCCCAGCATCATAATGTTGGTACAGATTGTTTCTATGAAAAGAAACAGAAAAAAGACACATAAAACTTTCCAACCCCATATGCTCCACAAGGCTCTGCTGTGAAGAACGTGAAGATCATGAAGAATAACCACGTTCAAGTTATTAATTTTTCTTAGTTCAACTAACCATACGCTTCTTCTGGATTTTTAAATCTGCTATGGCAAATACCAGCCATTTTTCTGTGTGCTTAGGTTCTCTGCTTCCAGACTATGAAATTAGTGCAGACTGAGTAAATGTTAAAGATAAATACTGGCCCTGAATCATACTTTCCAAATTATGTTTTTCTATATCTTTTCAAGATAATACTGATCAATTGATCTATTACGTTCAACAGAAGCGTTTGAAAGGTTTTTTCCCCACACTATGGTCAAAACAGATGCCTTGGAGCATCAAGACCTTAAAAATGAAAGCTAAGGGCATTCATTTATCAATTAATTTTTCATTACCTCAACAGAGAAGAACTTAAAACGAAAACATCTTAGGAAAGGTAATAAAAAAAATATCTTTCTTTTTTAACACACTGTGTGCTCATGAATAGACAGGGATTTCCTCAAAATGCTTTTTTACTTGATTGTGTCACCTAAGCTTTCTTGGCAATCATAGTAACATTTCATGGTGCTTTTGGGCTAGTGATGGCTGTCTGATGGATTTATGGCATTTCTTGGACATTTTGTGGAGTGACATTAGATGAAAATCAACACTTTCTTCTGCAAAATCTATTATTGGCTCTTGGCCTCTAGGTCTTGTTTTTCTATTTAGAGGGTTTTGAAAAGGAGTAGTTGGATGCTGTCTCTACCAGCTGGAGAGAATAAAATAAAGGTGTACCTACACAGACAGTAACATCTCTGAATTTGCTCAGAACAGGTAAGTTTGAACCTGCTCAGATTAACTTAGGCACAAGGTTATGCCCAACTCCTGTATATCGTATAGTCAAAGAAAGGAGTTTGCATCTATCTGTACCTGTAAGCCGTACTTAAGTAGGATTCACAAATCACTCCTGCTGTTATTGTAGTCCATTGCAAGGCACCCGAGGGAGTCTATGGGAGCAAGCAGAGTCCAGATAAGTTTGAACAACCCAAAGTGGGTAGTGTAAGAGAGGGTGTTTTGCACACAGGGCATGGGATTTATGCTAGTGCTTTATTATATATACCTTTTACAAATATTTTTGTGACTTCAGGCTCATTATAATTTCCTCCAAGCCATACTTGTCTCATGATGGTGAAGAGGTAGGACTTGGGATGATGGAACCATTAAGAAATATAGATGAAAAGCATTATGTGCTGCTTACGAGATATATTTGATAAGAAGTGTTCAGTAGTCACTGGTTTTAACTTAGCCTAGGTCCACTTATGCCAGATCATAATCTGATCCAATGCTGCTTGTTGCTAAGGATGTGTCTGAACCCTTGATTGGTGACAACAATACTGCTAAAAAGTGATTTGTGACACCAGCAAATCAGACTTCAGTCTTAGGTTGTGCAAATACTTTCCACCATGAATTGTGAGAAAACAATATAAAATATACATTTTATATATATGTATATATATAAAATATGTAATGAAAGATGTAGTAAACCTGAAGAGAAATATTTTTTTCTGTGTAAAAGCTGAGGAAGAAGAGAGGATTTTCAGAGATATGTTATTGAACCAAAATGGTGTTGTAAAATAAGAGTTTCTAGGACTTACATTGACTTGCACTTTTTCGTTTTATACTAAACTGCATTTCAGTCTTCCAGCTTGAAGCTGCAAGCGGATTAGTGCAGTATGGTGGTATTGTGAGAGTCTTACAGCTGTCTCTGTTGCAGACAGACACACGAGAGGCTCAACTACCATGAGGACTGTGCAAGTCATTTTTTATAATCTTGGTAATGTGTTAATGATAATCTTATGCTTGCAGCAATAAGCCCTTATCTTGTTTTGCTTAAGTAACCTTTCCCTCCTTACAAAAAGAATTATTTTTTTTTTAGATTCTTAGTTATCATCTCTGGCTTAAGCCCTTCTGCAGGTGTTGAGGTCACCCATACCAGATTCTCCTGCGAGACTGAGGTTTAAAAGTAGTTGTTGCTCTAGACATGACAGTACAAAGACAGTCTGGAATAAGGTGATGTGCTAACTTTGCTTTCTAAGGATAAAGGATAAATCAGGAGGTTCCATGGTATAAACTTAAGCTTCAAGCATGTTCCCTTCATTTGTGTTCTATTTTCCTTTCCTGTAGCACATTGTCATGTTTTAGGCTGGGCTGGCCGCTAAACAGAAGAGAAGGGAGAGAGGATAAGAAAGAAACTTATGGATTGAAAATAAACTAAACTAATGAAATATTAATAATAAAAAGAAAAGATAATAATATCAATAAGAAAATAATGAAATATATACAATATCTACAAAACTGTATCGAGGTCCCAGGATGATGGTCATGTCACCGGCAGGCACAGGGAAGGTCCCAGACTGGACTCAGAGATGGACAGAAACTGGATCCTGGATCCAGATTCAAGAATGCATGGATTGGGACCAAAGGCAGGCAGACAGACAGAGTCCTCCTCGGATGCTGGCCATTGAAGAAAGAGCTGACCCTTTGATCCCTCAGCTTTTATACTGAGCATAAGGCAGATGGGATGGAATACCCTGTTGGTCAGTTTGGGGTCACCTGTCCTGTCTGCTCCTCCCTGCAGGTGCAACCCCTCTATGCTTTTTTGCTTCTGACCCTCCAGTGGGGCAAATAAGAAAGCTAGCTGACCTTGGTTGTTATAGCAATAAGTATAAGCAGGGGTGTCTCTGCATACCATTCCTTGGTACTAACTATAAACATCAGACATTATCTGCTGGAAGCAGACACAGTCTGAAAAATCTGCCATTAATTTCAGAGAGTTAGTTAGTTAGAAGAGACTTAACTGAAAAGTAAGATTACTGAAATTAAAATTTGTTCTGCTTTACCTCAAACCAGGACACACATCAGTGTCCAAATTCCCCTTTTTGCACCATCCAAGGGAAATCTTGCCCTCTACTAAGTTTTGGTATAATGACATAGTTGGAGATGGAGGAAAGACTTGGCTAATAGCCTTTGCTCGAGCATCCAGGCATCTGTAGTCTTTTTTTTAGGACTTGATTTGATGTTACTATGATGGCAGCTCCTGAGTTCTTGGTCTGGTCTCACTATCTGCCTGCATTCAGTACTCTGTCAGCCCTCTACTGCTACTCTAGGCAGTAGAACCTAGTCATTTATACTTTGTGCTATGTTTGTTGAGGAAGACAAAAAAATTTTCATGTTCTACTTGGTGCATTGTGGCTCTGCTCTTTTCTGAAAGAAAACTTATGGAATTTCTTGGGGTGAATTGTTTCTCATCAGAGTGGTAAAACTTCTGGGTAGCTTTTCTCTTCACAAGGTACTTGGATGTTTCTTTTACTGACCCCTTTTCATGGATGTGCAACATTTCTTTTTTTCACAATAGCAAAAACTATAGGGCAAAACTTGTGTTAGGAGAAGACAATTTGGGAATCTATTCATGAAATGTCAGAGCACAAGAAGTTATTTCAATTAGAATGAGAAGTTGGCACAACAATCAGATGTGCTGGATGGTATCTTGTGTAAATGTATTGGTTTTAATCTAAGAGAAAATGAGGCAAGATATAATTAAGTTTTGCTTAGGGAATTCAAAGTGCATGGTTCTTGGTAGAGAACACAATAATTGATCAAGAGGTAACACTAAGATTTTGATCAGTCCAAGCAATCTCAGCATAGTCTTTGGCTTTGCTCAGGTACCACTAAAGCAATGGGGTAATTGACTTCATTTGAGTCACTGGTATGTCAGATTCATAAACTTAAACAGATATGAACAGACTATAAATAGTCCTCTGGCCTTTTCTGATTTCTTTGGATATTTATATTACCTCATTTGACTTTTGAAAGAGTTCCTTTGTTGAACCTGCCAATCATTGCCTGAGGAGGAGGATTCTTGCCTAGTCTGGCATGGTGTTAATGGCACTGAGCCCAACAGTGCTATAATCTGGCAGATTCCAAATTTTAAGGGAAAGACATTGTTTTCTCTGTGTCCTGGGGCTTTCACTTTCTCTGTTATTTGAACTAATGCATTTCTTAAATCATACTTGTGTTGGCTTTGATTCTTGCCTGATTTATGTGATGTTAACATGTCTGTGCTGAAGGCTCTTTCCTTTTTCCATAAACCTCTAAGGGTTTGCTTTGGATCTTTGCTATACCAGCCCTGTAGCCTAATCAAAATTATGTTTTACAATATTGCAGTTCTAAAAACTTTTATGTAAAATAACACAAAACCAGCTACTTTATTTTCACTGGCTGTGGAGGACACATACAGCTGTTAGCTTTTTTATGTGAGAATTAATGTGCGTGAATGTGTCTCACAAAGTTTTATTTCCTGAACAGTGGGAGTGGTGGGAGTTGTGTGTTCCTCCGCTCAGAAATCCTCCCTTGTGCCATTGCAGCAGGCTGTGTTCAGATGCATAATATATCAAGACATTTTATTTAGATGAACAGTTACATGCTGGATCTAAGGGAAGAGAATGATTTGAAGTAAATCTCTGAACATATCCTTGGTTACTTAACTTCTTTAAAAATCTATCGTCATGCATATCAAGAATGTTTTATAGATTTTTATAAATGGACCTGTCTGACAGGAGTCCTTCTAACATGACTTCCTGAAGAGGTTTTAGAAATGCATATTGGAATCAGTCTTGGCACAATTTCTCCATTATCAATTGCATTATAATGCATCCATGGAAATGCTGAGAAATATTGTTGTGGTCATTATCTTTTCATCAATACTGATTGTTTGGCTAATCACCCTGAGTGTTTCAATCTCAGTTTCTCTTCTGAAAAAAAAGATGCTTACTATCCAGCAAGAGGGAAAAGGTCTGGAGGGCTTTACTTTTCATATGAACTTAGCACACTAGTTTCCTGGTTCACCAGTGAAGTTCTTTAGCAAAATAAAATGCTTCTAAAGCTGAGAGAAAAAATCCAGGGTGTAAACAGCAAGAATTCCTTTTGCTTATATTTTTGTGGCTTCAGTATTGCCAGGTTTGATCAGATCTCCATATCTTTTGCCCAGAGATCTTAAAATACAAATAGACAAGATAGAAGGACATACATGGTCAAGACTCTTGTTTCGCTTGGAGTAGGAACCCCAAATGTGATGGCATTGTCTCTCTTGGCAATCTTTCACATGACACTGGCTTGCTCAAGAAAAGTTGGACTCCTGCCCATCTCAAGATTTAGATATTAAGAGGAGTTGCCTTTTTAAATTTCCGTGCTGTGTATGATCTATGTAGCTGCATGTGTTTTTTGTAAGTTAAGAACCTGAAACGTATGACATAAGCGACAGGAATTAGCTAGTAAAATGGAAGTCTGGTTAGAACATACCAAAGAATATAAGACGTGTGTGTAACATTGGTGCTGAGTGCCCATTGAAATCCACTGATCTCACCACCTAACTCCCTTAGTCTCCTTTGAGAAACCCCAGTCTGCATAACTGAATGGATGAATTAAAAGTTCACTGTCATCAACTGCTAGATGAGACAGGAACATGTTTAATGCCTCATGTCATCGATCTCTTATAATAAACAGTGGTTCATGAGGTACAGCTGACTTCCAGAGTATCTAAAGTAAACTAAATACATTCAGAGAAATCTCACCAGAAGATGCACTTTTATTTTTACACGTGAAGGAGAAGTTGAATATGTAAAACATTGTACAGCCATGCTGGGATGCTCTGAATGGAGAAATCCAGGGACGTGAAGTTTTATTGTCGCACTGTTCCCTTATTACACATCTACCAGGAGCAAGAGGAAAGTGTTGTCAGATTTCGTCTACTTTCACAGTTATGATCAACAGACTTCTGAAGAGCATGTCAGCTGAACAAGAGGTATCGACATCACCTTGGACTGAGTGTGGTGATAGCCTGCAAATGGTTTACTGAAGGAACTACGTGGAGACAGAAAACTGTGTAAACTTTTGGTTTATGTGAAACAGTGATCATTTTTATCTCAAGACAAATATCAATGAAATTATGTTGCAGAAATGTAGTCCTTACAAGTAATGGGACCTCTAAGTAACAAGTGAAAGCTAGCTAATGAGGAAATACTGTGCAGATGATGCAAGTCCCTCAAAGGAGGATGAAAGGGAAATGAAGGCTTAAGGTGAAATGTATGTATCTTGCTCTTTCCAGATGCCATAAAGAATCAAGCAATTCAAAATAGATTAAATACTTTAAAAAGACATCATCTTCCTCCTCCATTCTCCTTCCATCTTGGCAATAGGTAGAGAGAGATATGCTGCAAGGGAACACCTGCTGCTAGCAATGATCTCCAGCAGCCTCTGGGGTCATTGGTAACTGGCTTAAATTATAGCAGGATGCTGTGAGTTATGTTACATGACTGAACAGGCACATCTGGCCTGGGCTTAGAGGACCATGAAGATGGCTTAAAGCTTCTTCTACATAACCCCTCTCCAAGTTAAATACATTGCACAGCTGTTACTGAAGATCGCGGTCGTTATCTTCTCCTGTATTTTCTCTGTCTTTAGATTTTGTTGTGTAGTTTCATAAAATGAAATAGTTGAAGCAGGGGCTTGTTGGAAGGAGACTTTCTCTCATTTTTACTGACCTTCTCCTAACCTCACTGGTACGGTTTGAGAATCTTTTCCAAACTGATAGATAAAACTATCTAGTAATGGAAAAAAACTCATTACCATGATCTAGTTGTTTAAGTCTGAACTCCTTCCAGCCCTGTATTTTGGCTTCTTTCTACTGCAGCAAGAAAACTAGTAGATGAAGGAAGTAGAACTGGCTGTCTTCTTCAGTTTTAAGGCTTCTTCTGTATACACTTGCATATTTCAACAGGTTGTTCCAATATAAATATTTAAAGAAAAAAGACGAAAACCACAAACTGAAGTGGATGGCAGTTTCCAGAGCTGCTTCAGAGAACGTCTGTGTCAGGAAAGCTCTTGTCTGTGAAGGAGGAGGGTACAGCGTGTTATCGAAACATAGAAGATAATTGCTAGGCAAAATCATAAACCAGTCTGGCACTCACGTCTGCTGTTCTGATATCCAGACAGTAGGAAAACAGGCCTGGTGTCAGACTGTGGGGGGTGATGGAGAAGGGGTGGGAGGAAACGTGCAAAACCGCAGTCCTTCCTCCCCGCTCCTCAAAATGTCAAACGCCAGAGCGGTTTTTCCTTGCCTTTCTGTACCACAGGCATACAGCTGTGCAAAAATATGAGTACCTTAGAGCACATCACAGCACAGTCATGCCTGCGTGGCTCATCTGCCTGGCTGTGATGCATTGGGCCGCAGTTAGTAACGGAGAGAGTGGGGACAAGGAGGGAATGGTCATGTCTGCAGCATCTTCCCCTGGGTGGTCCTCCTGACTGCGCCTGTCAAGGGATTTAAAATTGCCTGAACTGTTATAAACTCTGTGGGGAAGAATTACTTCCCAGATAGAAAATTAGAAACAGTTAGTCCTATAACTCTTGTATATGAGTATTGGAGCAGATATTGCCAATGATCAATAAAGGACGTTGATGTAACTTTATACTTACAGCAGAGGAGTATAGTGATAAAGAAACTTTCTCCTTTGCTCACTTGTGTAGCCTCGGCACAGTGGTTTAGGAATCCAGTGCAAGGAAAAATAGCGATTTCTATTTTTGTTTCTCTTCTTATTGACCTGCTATGACTTCAGTCACTGAAATAAAGAAACACTTGTTCTCTGAAAATATCTTTTGTTTTGTTTTTGTTTTCTTTTTGAAGAAAAAGTACTTTAATCTCCTAGGTTAGCTGAGTGTGTGTAAAATTGAGTATCTTCAGAAAATTCAGTGCAACCATCTTAGCAATCCAGTCTTGCATGCCAGACAGATTCCTGAAGAAACATTATGAACATATGATTTTTTAAAATAAGGACGTTTAATTCTCTTCTTTTCCCTGCTCTAGTAGGTTAATTGTGAACTCCTGAAACTGAAACAATAGGGTTTTTTTTCACGCTGGAAACCCCCTGAACATATGTTTGCTATGCTAGTTGCTCCAATCTATACTCTGTGTGGACTTTACAGGTCCTGTCTCCATAGAGCTGTGCAAAAGAGAGACATGGTTCAGGAAGGTAACTGAAACTTGAAAAAAGAGCCTTTCTTTTGAGTCAAAATAACATCTTCAATGTTTTTTGTTGAAATGAAAACATTAAAAAGTGATTTTGGCTTAACTCAGTGCCACATGATGATGTCTTACTTAATTCTGAGATCACTGATGCCTTTAACCAATTAAAAAAATAATCTCAAAGATGTTGCTGTGTTTGAAATGAAAGTTTTCAGTTAAAAATGTCCAAATGGTTCTGAACTTTCTAACTCCTTTCCCTCACCAAGTGAAAATAATCGACAAAACCAAAATTCTGGTCATTTTTAAATGCTCACCTCAACCTAAAGCTATTTTATATTTTGCTTCTTGGGGGAAACTGAGGAAGGCGGAATTCACGTCACCTTGCTTGCAGTCTATGAATGCTTTTTTGGCCTAACCCTGTTCTGTATTGACTTTCTTTTAATTTGGTCTGACATTTGAGGTCTGACCTTCTCTGAGGAGAGCTGCTGGCTGCTGTGTCCAAGAGGCACTGGGAAGCAGGAGGGAGGCACGTATGTGTGCGTTGCATGCCCAGACCTTCTGGATGACTGACTGTTGAACTGTGAGAGTCATATCTCCCTGCGCGGCATGAGCCTGAGTTGCAGGTCTAATTCAGCCCAAAATAGATGGAATTTTGATGAAATCAGGGAAATTACACAGATTTGCAGGAGATATGACTGCAGTCTGTAGACTAAGAGACACCGTCTCATAAGTAAATCAATTCACAGTGGTCGTCAGACTGCGCTACCACCAATTATGAACTTGTTTATATAGAGCCAGTGATTGATGCAATTACCTTGGATGTTCTGGTAAGACGGATGTTTGCAAGAGCTGGCTGCCAACTGTTTTATTACATCATTCAGTAAAGGTGTGATCCGTATTTTCATGTCATGATACTAAACAACCAGTCTTTGTTGCACAAGTAGGCACTTTAAAATACGTGGGTTCAAGATGGTATAAGCAAAGGATGTTTAGAGTGATTCCTTGTTTCTGACAAAAGCAAGTGTCTAAATTCTCCTTCCCTACAATGAAATCAGTGGTATTAACAGGGGAAATGGTAAATCCTTTCTCTTCAGACGTAGGTGCCATTAGTTAGCTGTGCCATCCCTACCAATAGCATGCCTCTTCACTTCCCTGCATCTTGCTGGCCAGCACAAAGTTTCCCCATGGTGATAAGTCAATGTCTACCTGTACTTCGTTCCAGGCTTGAAATGAAAGGGTTTACCATTTTAAATGCCAAGTCGGCATTGCAAAAACTCTAGGCCTTGTTATTCACTATGTTTACTATTTAACATCATCCTGAGGAGTAAAATATGTTGCCTAAAGTCTAGGAGGAGATTTATGCTGTGAAAAGGTGACTTCTTCAGTTATTCTTTCTTCCTTTGTTTCCTTATTTTCCGACCAGACTCATCATTATGGTGTCAAAGCACCTCTTCAGCAATGGAGCTCTGAAATCTGGTGGATGTGTCACACTCATTTGCTGATCCATATGCTAGTTTGGGTTTTTTCTTCTTGCTAGCTGGAGTGCTTTTCTTCACAGTGTGTCCTTTAGCATGGTATGAATGCACGTAGCCACTTAACGGTGAAAAAATGAATCACAGCCTATTGTATTTTTTTACTCGTTTTTTTTTTCCAGGTTACTGATTCATTCAAGCAGAACAAATTTCCATGGTAAAATTTAAGGTGTCTAAATATCCACCCCAAGAACTCAATGCTTGATTATCTTGGCTGCTGTAATTTCCTTTTTCAAATGTTTTGACTGGAAACAATGATGGTGGACCAAAACCTGATGACTCATTTCCAGAGAACGGGGACTTATTTGAATTCTTGGAATTAGTAGGGTGATACGTAAAGTATCTCTCTACATTTTCAAAAGGATCTAGTGTGAACAAGCCAGGTGGTGACCATTAACAGGTTTTAAAGAGGATAGCTTTGAACTCATTAATTTCAGAGGAACATACATCTGGAGGCAGAAGAGGACATAACAAGCATGTGGACTTTACTGTAGTAGTAATTAATAAAATAGCTTGAGTTAATGTGATGATTAGCGTTTATGTATGGACCACTCAGTCCAACTTGTTTGTCTTACTGTGGCACAGCAGATAATTTGTTCCCTGTTCAGCAATAGTTCTAGTACATACTTTACTGTTGCTCATTTTGCTTTATAAATTACCTGCCAAGTAATGTTATTAAAAAAAAATATTTCTAAATATGTGATAGCAGAAGGGTAACTGATGGAGAGGCAGGGGAAAATCTCTTATGTAGTGTTTGATGCAATTAATTTTAATCCATGTGTGCCTTAATATTTTCATCATCAGATTTTTACTGCCCGGGGAGATGTTTCACAGTTCCAAGTCCTAGTCTTGTTAGTCCCACAGGGATGTAAATGGACAACCTCCGATGCTTCCTAGTTGTGTCTCCCATGGCCCAATCACTTTCTGGCTTTTGCAACGTGAGCTATAGAGGCTAATAGAGGTCCCTTAGGACTTCCAGGTCCAACTTTTGTCTTAGTTTTAAGCACAGCTAGTTGAGGTACACCCTAATAAAACTTAAGATATTAATAAAATTTAAGTTATTTATTCCTTTTGATTTCAGACCTCTTCTTCATTTTTGGGGGTGAGTGTTTGTTTGTAGTCAAGGCAGGATGAACAAGGTCCATCAATAATCACAATTGTCATCAGGAGGGTTACAAACATAATGCAGGTGCTTCTGTTCTTCTTTTCTGACCCCATGTTCCTAACCTGAAACCTGACCTCAATCATGGCTTACAGTAACGCCTTCAGCAAACAAAATCTTAAGCTCAAAGTGCTGGGTTCCCTTTTATTACCTGCTACCTGTTCTGTATTAATGTATTGTGCGCATTATGAGTGTAACCTATTTGAAAAGATTCACACTAATTTAATAGAATACTTTCAAACAAATAATTAATTGCCAAGACTAACCTTCAATTACCCTTTATCAAAGGCTAAGGTAACATGTCTGAAACCAAACGAAACAATAATTCTTCATTGCTGCTGGGGTGCCTGTAACTGATTTAGAAAATATGTAGTTTTCTCTCTTCTATATGTAGTTTTCTTCTTCTTTCCCTCTTCTAGCTTCCAGCTTTCAGTTCTGAGGCTGAAATATCCCCAGATTACACGAACTGTCAATTTGCCTTGGTATCAGTACATAGGTGAATGTTCTGTAGGTGTACTGCTGCCTCTTCCTGCATGCGGGGCAAGGGAAACTGATAACATGGTGGCATCTTCACGACTTTTCTATAGGTATAAAGCTCTGCATCATCTTTACAGATCATATTGGCCCCCTGATGTTTTACCCAAGGTGAGTAAGCCAGCGGGACAGCATTTCTGAGTTCAGTGGCCCATGCCTGGAAATCCCTGCACTGCAGTCCTGATTGAATGGGTCCTACTCACACAGAAAACCTGGGTTTAATCACTCTTTTCCCAAAGTATCACTCGTTTCCCAAAGTATGTCTCAAATTCTAAGGAATTTGAGACTACAGGTTGGTTTTTCTGAAATGTCAGCCAGAGTGCTGTTTGATACTGTGAAAATAAGATGAAGGTAAATCTGTTTCTCCTAATAACTTCAGTCTGCATCAGATATAATTTCTTGAAATTCTTCTAATCTCCACTTGACTTTGCACAAGAGAACTAGTAAAGTAGCCTTCTTGCTGGTTTTAATATTGGTTCTTGGTCTAAACTTCAGCCAGTTTATTTTGTTTTATTGTTCTTAAAATCCTAATGCTACTTTGGTAACTGTGATGAGTGAGTTTTCTAGGTGTCTGTACAGATGCCTTAAACAACACCCATAAAAAAGGAAAATTCCTGTTCTGACTAGCGTGTTGCAGTCGAACAGTAACAAAGAGAAATAATCCAAGATTATAGGAATTTGCACTAATTGCTTGCATAAGTTTATTTGATTTTGAACAATCTTTCTCATTTTAATCCTTGCTTAAGGACAGAATGTGCCTTGCCAAACTGCACTCTGGTGTTTTTTTTTTCTTTTCCTCATCCTGTGATTGAGTTGTTCCATAATTGCAGCTATTTGAATCTGAAACTCAAATTAGAAGAACTACAAAGAGACGGAATGTGGGAGAAGACATTAATAAAGCAGTGTGATGAATTAATGTTCATCTCCCTCTGTAAATTAGAATTTATACTCTAATCCCTTACCTGAAATATGGCAAATCCCATTTTAGTATGAGACCAAATGACTCCAATTGTATTTTTCAGTGAGAAAAGGTTGCAAAGTGCATTTAAGCTACTCTGGTTGTAAACCTGTTTCCCCAAGTGCTTATTTTAATGTCTATCTTACTAGATATTTAATATTGTAATCACAAATCTTTTTTCAGGTGTTAGAGAGCTGCTGACTATGATCGATGTTACTCTGGTTGCTGCTGTTTGCAGTAGGTATTTTGTTTCTAGGTATTTGGGATACCTGTACTTGGAGGGTTTTCTGTGTAAAATCAGCAAATCTGCTGTGTCCTTAAGATCTGGCAACCCATAGATACCAGCTCACCTGAGCAGAAACCTCCTTCTGTCATAACTTATATATATTTAATCTTGTCTCAGTTTCCTGGCAATGTAACTTAAAATGAACCTCTCTGCTCTGTATTTCATCAGCCATTGCTCTGTGACTCTGTTCCTCCCTTATGGCCTGTGTGTATATATATGATAAAGATCTAACAGCCTGGAAGCAGCAGCTAATGAGGTCAGCTCGAGCATCTTTACTTTGTCTAGAAACACCACTGAGGAAACAATATTTAGAAGTATTCCTACTTGTTTTGATAATTTCCTGATAAAATTTCAAAAGGAGGTTATTAACATGTTCCCCACAGACATGCAGAAATTGATTCTGAAGGAAGTCTGGAGAGAAATGAGGAGATTATTTTCATCTTAAAACTCTGACCCAGGGCTTTCCCTGTGAGCCACCAAGAGCAGAAGTTTCACTACAGCTGCCTTTATTCCGCCTTTGGTTTCACTGTGAATTCTTTAATGCCAAATGTCCTTCACATTTGTGTAACATAGAGAACTGTAATCAAATTTTGATTCACCTGCTGCTAATCTATTTGTGGTTGTCTTAAATTATAGAACATTTTTATCAGTAGAATTTTTTTTTACGTATGTTTGTTATTGCTATATGATGTCTATATAGGGTATTAATAACATCTTGAGCACATGGCAAGTAAAATTTTCGAATTTGCTTCTTTGGTAGCACTTTTCTTGTCTACTTCATTGAAACTGATGGAAATTTGTTGGAAGTACTTACCTGAAGGCTGAATAGTTATTAGTGGCTTCACAATTAGACTGATATTAGAAGTCTTTAATAGAAGAAATTATGAATCAACTTCCTTTGCCAATAATCATTCTAAAGTTGTGTCAAGGACTGTTGATATGATTCAGTATGGCATTTCCTAATGTAATCTGCCGAAATAAGTCCTTCATTTCATTGTTTTACTCAGTAAAGAGAAGAGAATAATATTTTCTTTTTTAACTCTCCTAAATTAAAATCTTTTCTCATGAATCAACCTTCTGGCAAGTTTTCCATGGTAGAGATCCCCCTGGGCTGAGTATGTGTGAATTCACATACTGAGTATGCATTCACATGCTGAGTACTCAACCGTCAGCAGAAACAAACATTTTCTCTTGATTTTTATTTTATATTTTGCCTTTGATTGCTTAAGTATTTTGGATGGACTCACTCTGACCTTATTCATCAGAGGAGGTTAATCCTGACCAAGTGCTGCTAGAGCACTGTGCTGTGGTGTTACTGATTTTGTCCATAGTTAAGGAAGTTCTTTGTGGGAAATAGAGATGAGAAAACCTCATTTTCTTTCAGTGAGATAGTGTATTGTGATCAAAATTACAGCATTTCATCTTTCAGAGCTTATTCAGTTTTCCACATGTTTATAGCAAAACCCATTTTTCTTTGTTCAAACTTATTAAAACCAAAGTCTTTTGTGAAATTCAGTTCCTGGTACCAGGCCCACTTTTTTGGTGGAGCCATGAAGATACTGTTCAAATTTTCTATTCAATTTATGGCAATCCTTTGACTAACTTAAGTTTTAAAACTTTTTAAAAATTATTATTTTCTAGCCATAATTCTTCGTGAACTAAAATATCTTTTCTATCATCTGTAAAATTCTCAGAGACCTTTTCTTCTTCGTGGCTTGTTCCCAGGAAGGGTGAAGTCTGTACACCAAAACAACCCAAAGCTGTAAGAGGGGAAAATGTGAAAAAAATACCTCACGTATGTCGATGAGATTTGGGACTGAGATTTTGTGCCTCAAACACAGCCATAAGTGTAATTGCTGAGGAGATATAGTCTTTTATTATACCTTACCATGTGTGAATTTCGTATTAAAATGAACTTCAGATTCCTTTCTTTATAACAAAGAAATTTATTTCATTTATCTTTTTATTTATTTAGTTTATATTTCTTTATTTTATTTTGCTTACTTTTGGGGTAGCAACTTTCACACAAAGCTATGGTTTTGGAATATCAGCCTTAACTCCATTTTAACTTAATTTTTATCTGATGTGAAAGGTTTTATATTTTATGACTTTCTCTTTTCATTTGTGCAGAGTTACATTTCTGTTATGCATTTCTAGCTAGTATTTGCAGCTGGAAACAGATTCTGCTTTGTTCACAATATATCAGGATATTGATTCCAAATTCGTTGAAAATCTCTGAATAAAAAGGAAAAGAAAAATAAAGTCTTTATTAGAAAAGGCTGCAACTTTTAGAAGAATTCAAAGAAAAATAAAATAACAATCTGAATAAGCAATTGTGTAATTGCCACACATGAAAGAAATGGATTAGGAAAAAAGAAACTCTTCAGAAGTATGGAAAAAAACAGACTTTTAAGACAAAATGTTTGTGTGGGCACCTTAATTCTCCACTAATAAAGCAATTCTCATTAGCTTATAAATTTGGAAATGGTTGGAAGAGTTAAATGCAAACAGAAGAATTAAAAGATATGGTGATAAAGCTTGAACAGTGGTATCCTTGTGCTAACTCAACATCTAAAAATTATGATTTTAATAAATAGTTTGACAGCATGAATTCCAAGGATTTTAATTACAAATCTATTTTCTATTGGCTCCTTGCCTATAAACAGAAGGGGGTTAGAGCAAAGGGATTTTGTGTGCTGAATAAAAATCTGAAGCTATTTATACTTCAGAGGTAATACTTGCCCCAGAGGTTTTTCATTTTGCTATTTTTAGTTGCTTGCAGGTTCATTTCAAGAGACAGACCTTGCATTACAAAAGCAGTATTAATAGAAATATTCCTTTATTTCTTAATTAATGTGTGGTTTGAGCTAGCATCAATTATAACAATTCTATGAGTTTTTTTTCTCATGAAACAGAAGTAATTGTAATAGAGGAAGATTAAATCTTGGGCAGGTTGTTCTGCAAAGAAGTTACTTTTAGTAGTTTCCCCTGAAGAACTTTAAAGTTCCATTGGGATGAACTCTTGTTTTGAAAATGCAAAGCAGAAGTTGTTTGATAGTGATGAAATTAAGTCAAGGGCAGAATACTTCTTCCAGGTGGATATTTGGAGGATAAACACAATGTAAGACCTTTCAGAGGACAAATTTTTTTGAATGGCAAATAGGAGCTGGTACTCTTGAGGTCCCTGCGGGGAGAAAGAGCTAGAAATACTAGATAATTGTATCAGCACATGTGTGTTTGTCAGCTTTGACATACTCTCCACAGTGTGGCCTCTGCTGTCCTCCAGGATTACGGATTGCTGTGACCAGAGAGCAGCGAAAAGTCTGGTGCTCTCCTGTACACCTCAGGAACAAGATACAAGTATCACATGTGGAAATGCATATTCTAGAAAAAGATTTAAAAAATCCATACAATCATAGAATGGCTTGGGTTGGAAGGGACCTTTAAAGGTTGTGTAGTCCAACCCCCCTGCAATGAGCAGGGACATCTTCAACTAGATCAGGGTGCTCATAGTCCCATCCAGCCTGGCCTTGAATGTTTCCAGGGATGGGCAACCTCTATATGAAGCCTGGATCTAATTTGTTTTACCTAGAGTTCCTAACCAACTTCATCCAGGGCTTCTTTTTTTTCTTCAGGTAGTTTAGTTTATCTGGTATAAGAGCTAGGCAATCTCTAGACTATCAGTTTATAAGATACCTGATACTATTATTAGAACTCCAAATCATACTGAAAATCAATGTGGTTAACATCATCACTGGGTACTGCACATCATAACTGAAGTGCAATTGGTATGCAGCCTGACTTTATCTGATCTTTTTTCTGCACTAATAAATAATAAATGCAGCTTTAATCCATAAAATACAATCTTAGTGGAATAGTTCTTTTTAAAACAGCCTGTCATAACTAGTCCATGACTATGCTGGTCTGTGTGTCTCTCTTGCTACCCTGAGACCAATTGTCCTGCTGTTTTCCTAGGAAAGTCCACAGAAACGACCTGCTGGTTTTCTGTGGGTTTGTTCACATTTGCTGCTCCATTCTTGGGTGAACCACTTGACGTCTTTGAAGGCTATCTCGGGGGTAAAGATATTTATTTCTCAGAAGTTTTCCAAAGCTTAATACAAGTACGTTGCAGTCACTGAACAGAATGGACTGCTGAAGTGCTTGGATCATTGAATGTGCCGTCAGTATGGTAGCAATAGACTTTTACAATTTCTGCCTAGGTGTCTTAACTCTTTTGTTTGGTCACTTCTGGAATTTTGGAAACCTTAAAATACCTGTTATGCTTCTGTTTCCGGTTTTCCACCTTTACAAAATAGATGTAAAATATTGGCTAATGAATGACTTGGAATTTTCAAGTGTCAAAGGTGTTGAGGTGCAACTTTCCAAAAAGTTTCTTTTTCATAGATTCATTAAAGTTTCTGTTTCATCTGGAAAAAAAAAAATATCCAAGCAAACAAGCAACACTTGAAGCTAACTCAGTGTTCCATTTAGCTTCTTATAAATACCTCAAATGAACCTGCTTCTGGATTTCACCAGGTGAAGAACCAGAAAGAAAGTCTGTATTTTTCCCTAATTTCCTCCAGGAGTCACATCTGCTTGGCATGGTAGCTAACTTTTCCTTTCTGTATACTGATGAATGTCTCTGGTTCCACTCATCTACATCTGTGTTTCCTTTACATATAAAATCTGGAGATGTATAACTTCAGACAAATGTTTGCTTGGGACCATCATCTTTGGTTGTAAATACCCAACTGAAAGACATCCTTTCCTCTCTTTTCTCCCTCAAACCAAACCACAATTCTCATGATTTTGTTTGATAGTAAAATTTTGATCAATTTGAAGGATTATGGAGATAATCGCTGGGATGATCATGTATTCCTTCACTATGAGTTCTTCCATTCTTGGCATTTATGATGGCTCTTGAATTTCACTTAAATAACGTCTCTTACACCAATAGGTGGGGTTGGAAGCTCGTTGCATTTCACCAAAAGCAAATATTTGCATGCCTATTAAATACAGCTCAGTTTGTAATCAGTAGCATGTGCTCAGTGCCAATACATGATTAATGGCAAAAGACATTTCATGGTAAAATAAGGACCATAAAGAAACTGTCAATCATATGGGATAACAAATCAGACAGGAAAGGCTGCACTCTGGGAGAGAGTCCCTGAGTGCAAACATGGTGTTAATTAGCAAATTGAGCAAATTGAGCACCTGAGGGTGGAAACACTAAGTTTGAATCTTTATAGTTGTCTGTGTCTGGTCATAAAGATTCAGCCAAGAGGTATCCATTTTCCCATTTCTTGCAAATTTTTGCATTTGAAAAATTTCATCCTCCATCTAGGGAAGCAACAAACATTTTTGGAGTTTTCCTGTGTTATGTAGACATGGACTTGAATGTCAATTCTCTGTATCCTAAACGTGCTCTAGCTTTGGGGTCATTTCTACCTCTTATGTGGCTCTGTCTGTGGTAAAGTGGGTGGATTAAAGAAAAGTGGAGTGCAAGGTCCATTGGTTACAGTCCTTAAACAGAATATGGGAAGTATAAATTAATAGTATAAAAGGTATAAATTCTTGCTTCACAAAATGCTCAATTATTGAAACATTTTGGAACAGCTCCTACAGAAAGCTCGGAATAGAGTGGCAGGAGAATACCTAAGAGCTGGCTGCTGCAAGGAGCAATAATCCTGATGGGTATGCTATTTTGACCTTAAATGCTAACTTTGAACTGTTTTTTTTTCCCCCAAGAAACTGTTTTTTTTCGCACATTTTGATGAAAAGATTGCTTTTGATAAGTTGTTTTTCTGTTGGAATGCTGGGAAATTTTAATTTTTTATATGTTTATATTTATGATGTTTTATTAATTATTCATTATATGTGCATTTTCACTAATAATTCATTATATGTTTATATTTATGAATTGTTGTTGGACCTTCAGTCAAATTCATATGACGATTACTGTTGAAGATTAAGTTGTGTATGACAGCAAGGGTGTCAGAGACTGTAAGCAGTCTTCTCTTTCCTATACTTTTGCACCAAATCTGGAAAATTTAAAAGTGTCACGGAGCTATAGCACTATGTATCCTCCCTGCCACACTTCCTGACTTGAGGTCAACATACTGAAATAAAAAGTGAACTTGATGTGAACTTGAATTTTCAGATTGAGGAAAGGAACTTCAAAAAGGAGAAGAGAAACCAGAGAGGGGATGTATTTCTAAGAGCTGTTAAAAAAATTCACAAGACATCTTGTTATTGCTGAGGAGTTGGTGACAGCCTGACTCATCCCACTGCTCTGTCATGGGTCCTGCGAAATTAAAGGGGGTTATGACAACTTGGGGTGCAAAGTCATGGGTTTCTTCAGGTGGACAGTTGTCTACAAAAGCCACCATGTGTGAAGAACTGTTACTCCCGGCATCCATGAATTAGGCAGGCCCTCATCCATGTTTTCTTTTCCAAAGATTTGGGAACCCATTCCCAGTTGCTGAGAAAATGTTTTGGAAATGCCTCCAAAGTGAGAACATTTAAAAAAAGAAAACAAAAACGTCAAAGAAAGCAGAAAGCAAACCCCCTCCCTCAGCCACTTTTTCCAGCATAATTGCCTAGATAAGTGTGATAAGCCAGCCAGGCAAGAGGCAGCAAGTTAATGTTGGGTTTCCCGTGTTACAACAGCTAATATCTATTTAATCTTCTGTGCTCCCTTTTCCTCCAAAACACCATTGACACAAGTTCCTTGCTGGAGGGAAACTGGTAAAAATTGTTCCTCCAGCTGCATTTTGAATGTCTGGGGACTAAAGTAATTTTTTTTTCCTAAAAAGTTCTTGTCTTGCCTTTAAACAAAACAGAAATGTTGGAAAATTCCAAGGCTTTTTATGTTGTGACTTTGGTGCATTGTCAAAAAGTGAGAGAAAGAGGCCGGTGAAGACTTCTGCCTCTGGTGTGAGGAAAGGTTTCCTCATCAAACTCCTAACACTTAATTACAGTGATTTTCTGCCAGAGGAACCAAAGAACCCACAAAGCAGTCAACTATGGTCTGAAATGATGAATTTTGGCTGGGAGCCCTTCTCCTCTCCTGACCTCATTTCTCAAAGTAAAAGGGCCTGATTGATGCTGGGGACTGAAAAAAAATCTGACATTTAGTTGAAAAAGAACTCTCTAAGCAAGATGAAATGGG
The DNA here is from genome assembly GCA_013398815.1 of Ibidorhyncha struthersii. Classification (NCBI taxonomy): domain Eukaryota; kingdom Metazoa; phylum Chordata; class Aves; order Charadriiformes; family Charadriidae; genus Ibidorhyncha; species Ibidorhyncha struthersii. The sequence goes on along the minus strand of VZSZ01002900.1, from coordinate 368,419 downwards.
AGATGACCATTTTTCCTAGGGGCTGGTTGCAAGGCCCAGTGTGACGGGTGTAGGTGGGCAAAAGTCTGCAGGAATTGGGAAATATTCAGGAAACTTCAGTGTAGACAGACCATGCCATTTCTGTTCCCTGGAGAGCTTGGGAACATGAAGCTGAACTCCATCATGATCCTATGAAGACACATGTTATAGGAAGTGTGGTGGGGTCTTACCACCAACTCTTTTATCTAGTCCAACGCCAGTTTTCATTTGATCTATTGGGGAAACCCAATACAATAAAACATGGTCTGAGGTAGATCTTCACTTTCATACATTTTAATGGCTTGGACCAAAGCTTTTAATGGGAAAGTGCTTTCTGGGCTTGCTGACCAGGGGGACTCCATGTCTTAACTTGCTACAGGAGAAAAGTGAAGATGATGATGATGAATATGTGAGGAAAGCCTTGTGGAGAAGTATATCCAAATATTTTTTTTAGTCACAGTGCTTTTTTCCATTTTGAAAAAAATTTTGAAAATTGCATTTTCCAGATTGAAATTTGGAAATGTTCTAGCAAATTACTGTTGCCATTTTCACCCATTTAAATTCAAGGTTTTAAATTTTTTAACATTAAACATCAAATTTTTTCAGCTGGCCTGTGAGGTCATGCACACAGCCTGCAGTCTGTGTGTTTCTAGCTGTGGTTGTATAGGTATTAAAAAACCAAGGAAGGCTGTTTGCCTCTTCAAGTGGTGCTAGAAAATTTGCTTATCATGTAGTTTTTTAAAGTCATTACGTCACAAGGGCTTCATTTGACTTTGTTATGAGTTGCAGGCTTCAGAATGGTGGTTGGGTTGTAGAGGACATCACGAGAGATCTACAGGACTTCTCCTATGATTGTGTAATGTGAGAAGGAGGAAATCCATAGCTTTAAGGAAGGTTTTGTGAGTTACAGAAACACGGTTCTGAGCAGAACTAGGTTCCCATTTTAGTGAGTTTTCTGACATCCCATGTGGATCCACAGTCCCATGCTGCGTAGTGCTGCAGAGTACTCAGTGAACTTTTTTGAGGGAAACTATAAATACTAGCTTTGGCATAATAGGTGGGTGGGCTGTATTTCAAGGGTGGCATGCCAGACTGTATTTTTACTTTCTCAAATTAGAGGCTAAGCATGCTGCTGGAAACTCAGCAGAGACAGAGAGATGCTCCATGAACAGGTAAGATGCTTCCAGGCACTTCACGGGTAGTACCTTGCTTATGAGCAGGGCAGTACTGCCCTAGCCCTGCTTCTCACAGATCATGTATTGAGAGGAAAACCACACTGCTCCTGACGTTAACCCAGCTCTGCCATGTGGTACTCAAAATGTGCTTGCAGTCTATTTTTGGCAGTTTGTATTGGGGGTCCTGGCTTTGCTTTGGTAGTCAGTGAGTGGTGCCTGTAGGCACGTGCATGCCTATGAGAAATCCAGTGCACAGACTTGGACTTTGAAAAGAGACTTTCACTCCTTGCACTTGACGCAGTGATGCTATATTTGTAAGTGGATTTGCTTGAATGACTTACTGAAATGTATGCAAGTAATGTACCCCCCTTAGGGGAAAAAAAAAAAAAAGTGAAGTTATTCAATTTTCCAGAAGGAGAGAAGATAAGGGTGTTAAAATAGTGACACAATTAAATCAATGTTGACATGGCTGTATGCGATTGAGTGCTGCGTGTGCATGAGTACCTCCCTTCGTGATGTGAACCAGCCATGGCAATTCCTTAGAGCTGCTTTGCAAGCCTGAGGAGTCTGTGTCAATGATCAGCTGCACGCAGCCCTTGTGTGGCTGGAGAGAGTAATGTTCAACAGGAAATAAGATCATTCTGCATCTGCCATTTGAGCTTCAGTTCTTAAGGTTTTCTTTAAAAAGTTAAGCAAGATGAGTTGCATAACAAGGAAGTTTACTTTCTACTCACGCTAGCTTTCCCTCTGGACTTTCTTACTTTATGCAAGAGATTGTTTATTTTGCCTGAACTCCAGCGTGATTCAAGAGTGGCATGTTTAACAGATAAAATGTTGGAAGGCTTTAAGAAAAAGGCTTCCTGCCTGCACAGGAAATGGATACCAGATTCTGCAACTGTAATACTCAAACATATGTGATTTAACAGGTTCTTGCTCATATCGGGGGCAGAAATACTCTATTCTTAGTAATTCAGCAACAGTGAAATCAAAGGGCTCTCACCCCCGTCATTGTACAGAGCAACATAAAGTGAAAAGAAATAGGGAAGAAAGGTGGACAAGAAGCAAAAAACTTTTTATTGAGCAAGGAGGGAAAACAGAGAAACAACTTGCCTAACTTGCTTGTCCAAATAGACAGCATTCATATATGTTTTCCTGTTTATTTGGGAACACAAACAGTGGTGTAAGGAGGAGTGAACTGGAGTCTGAGACATGTACCTTCTACATGTGCCTATGAGACACATGGCTCTTCTTTCATCCATGTTCCTCACTTAGGTGTCCCTCCAGCATCTACCTGGAGTTGGTCCTGGAAATCTGTTTGTACCATGTTCCATAGGCACAGGAGGAGAAAATGCAGAATTAGGTCATGATAGCAACCAGTTCACTCTTTTGCTACAGATTATTGACTAATTGTTTAGAAACAGTGATTTCTGAAACTTCTTTGTCTGCTCCAGGTCTAGTTTTCTTGATTTACTGTATGCGTACACAGGCTACACTGGGGGAAGGTATCAAGAGATGAGACAGTTCAAGAGCTGGTTTGTCCCAAATGAGAGAAAGACAGAGAATGAGGTGGAGATGATGGTTGCTGAAATACGGAAGAGAAAGGAGAAGATGGGGAAGGTGGAACATCACAGCCAGGATTGCTGTTGTCTGCAGGAAAATACACCTTCCCAAGTACTGTGGTGCTACTCTGTAGCACAGTATCCAAAACCTTGTGAGGCTTGTGTAATCTGAGGCATTTCTTTCCCTAAAATGTTGTCTGGACAACTTCTCTTCTGTGGTCATGATATAAAAAGGGAAATACTTGTTCACCTGATTTCTAGGAAACTGGCTTTTTGACATCCTGAAGTTTCTGTCTGCTCTGATCAGTTTGTGCTACTTGGTAGAGGGTGACTGGTCCTCCAGAGAAGTTAACAAAAAATACAAAGTAGAAACCTTCTCATTATCAGCCTCTTTCAGCCAGTGTCTAGACTGGTTAATGCATGACAACTGCTAATTTGTGTGCTTGCCTCGGTCCTCCGTGATGCCTGTGTTCTGCAGGCAACCTGACCAGCAAAACCAAGGTGGGTGGGATGAGATAAACTGTCATGGGAGTTTTTCAGTCTGAGCCTCAGTTGCTAGGGGCAGTAGGCTGTTTTGAAAATATAGTCTCCCTGCTAAGAATGATAAAATGTTATTGATGATTTTTTTTCATCACCCACTTTGAATTCTGTAATGTGGGCTATTCCCAGCCTGAGGCAGAGCTGAAGATGACAAAACATTTTCACAATTGTCCCCTCGGGCTCCAGCCTGTGGTTTGAGGGAAATGCCATTGCCCCTTGCAGAGAAGCCCATGTGCCTCCAGCCCACAGTGTGCCTGGCTGTTACACTGGTGCCTGCCTTTCCAAATAGCATGGTGTGGCCACAGGGATACAGGGAAAAATACCTTCATGGCGGGATGATGATGTGCTGACTACACTGTGTCTAAAAGTGATTGCAGACAGCATGGTGTGGGGAGGCACAGCATTTGCACTGAAGTCTTTATTTCTTGTGTTGGATTGCACAGTTACCTCTACCCCATGAGGCCACCAGGAACTTAGGCTAGTATTTAGACCATATCAATCTAGAAAATAGCTACTGAGATTGATTTTTTTTTCTTGTGGATATCTTCTCTCACTTTCCTGTCTCTGTTTCACTTGTGTTAGTAAAAAGTACCTCCTTTACATGTGATTTTTATCTCCCTTACAAATGATTGCACATTATAATTTCCAAATTTCTGCAGGGTAGCACGTACAAGAGGAAGAAATTGGATAGATTTAAACTGCAAACTTCACCCAAAACATGATCTGAAAACAAACTGTCTTTCCTGATGGCCTTATTTGCATTTTCACAGGCTTCTCCTTGTTGCTGGGGCTGTGGAGGGGGATGGAGTGAGAAGTGCCAGGGTGGGATGATGTTTGTCCAGTGTAATGTGCGAAACGCTGAGACCTTTCAGGGGATGGGTATTTTTCAGCAAAAAATTCCTGGTTGATTCTCGTTGACCAGGAAGAACTGCATAGGCTTGGAGAAGCACTAGAAATGGGTCAAAATAGGGAAATGCATAAAATTTCTTTGATATGTGGAAGAAACTGAAGAAACTGATACATGTCTGCTGGCTTTCACGAACCTGTTTCACTCTTCTGCCATCCCTCCCCAGAAAAGAGTAATTTATGAATGAAACATGATGACAGATGCCTTTTTTCCCCTCCTAGTATTTCAGGTGAGCATCAGAAACACCAAAACCCAGCTCTGACGTCTATTTATATCCCTCGAAGCCTGGCATTTTCCTTGCGCTGAGCATACAAAGAGCTGCATCCACCTGCCTGTCTTGTCCAAGACATGTAAAAATACCAAAGAGCTGCAAGGAACCTAAACATAAACGCAAAAAAAATAATTACAAGTATGAGTGGCCTCGCACATCTTTGCAAAACATTTTGAGGCATGTCCTGGGCTAAATCGGGTTGTGTGTCCTCCCTTGCTCCATGCTTGCAAACCATACCCCTTGTTCCCTGACAGACTCACATTGTCCATTTGCAAAAAAAAAAAAAATTAAAATAATAAGATAAATAAATAAAACAACCCTCCTGCGGTGCTTCACTGACTTCACAGTCTCGGCAGCCCATAATGACAGGGGTTTGCTGAAGGGCCGCGTATGTCAGCAGGTCTCTCCGCCACGCAACCTCGTCCCGCTCCAAGGCACTGTCGGAAATATCCGCCTCCAGCCGCTCCATACTGGAGGACCCGCAGCATCATTCTTGTCAGACATGCTTAGAGAGTGGTGTCACAGAGCTCTGAAGTTTAATTATAGCCTCTAATGTTAACCCTGCCCTCCTGCAGCTTTCTGGCAGGGCTTGCATCCCAGGCGGGGACGTGGTCAGCGAAGGGAGAGAGGCCACGGAGCGGGGGCGAACACACAGGAAGGAAGATGGCTGGGATCAGTGTGGTCTGGAGCTTGCATCTTCCCTGTGCCCACCGACCATCCTTGCTGCTGGCAAGGCTTGTGAGCCTGGGCTGGTGTGTGCTGGCCATGGTGTGGAGCATTATGGGGAAGGGCACATGGCAGCCATGGCAAAGCGTCAGGGTCTACGTGCCAACAGAGCAATTCTAGGGTTGCTAACAATCCCACCTTGAAACCCAGCCAAGAAGTTATTACTGAAATAATTTGTTTGTTAAAAGCTATCTTGGTTAATTTTTCCTTTTTTTTTTTCCTGTGAAATTGCAATTTTTTTTGTATTTTTCTTGTGGGGAAAATATTTGCAGAGGAAGAAAAGGTTTTAGATAACTCTCATGTAAAACTGAAAAGGTGGAGTTAAATTTATTCATTCTTCACGTTCATATTTATTATTTTCTGTATGATGTGTCAGTGGCAGCACTGAAATGTTATTTTTCTCATTATTATGATCATATGTTTTAATACTCTTCTTTTTCATCTAGTTAGGTTTTACAAAAGGAGGCAGCCAATAGTACAGACTGGAGCATCTTTGCTATCAGAAGAATTTCTCTTTGTGTCTTTGGCTGATCTGTTACATCACATACTACTCAGCATGCATCATTAGGATAAAAATAATAAAATATTAAAACACAAACCACAACACCACATAATGCTTGTATTTAATGGATGTTTGTTATTATGAATTGGAAAGAGCAAAACAATGTGTTTTCTCTGAAACTGAAATTCTTAGGACCTCTGTTGACTTCAGGTGAAACCTAAAGGGAACAGCCCCAACCCCTTTCCCCTTTGACCTTTAAATACAGCATTGGGTAATGAGTCAGTGAGAGAATTTTTAATTGGGAGTTTCCTGCAGGGGCCTTTCTGCTCTTATAAGCTCTCGTAGCCCAATTAAATGTGTGGTTGTCTCCTCTCATAAAAGGCTTTGTGCTAAGCAGTGACTGACCTCTCAGTCTCATCTGGGTCCGCCATGGCCCACCCAGAGCTTGCTTTCAGCTTGTCCTGTTACAAAAGCAATTTTCCATGGACCAGGCGACTACTGTTTGCTTCGTGGTAGGGTTTGCTCAGCTTTGCAATGCAGTGTGGTGTCACACAGCCATATTTCTTAGCTGCCAGCTAGTAATAGCAAGGGGTTATTCGGTTATTCGGTGACCCCAGCAGAGGACAGTCAATGCAGGACAAGAGATGCCATAAGCATCGTGGTAACAAGACAAACAGTAACTCTGTGATTCAACTTTCAGAGTTTTAATTAGGCTAATGAAAAATCCCTTGTACGTAAGGTGTGTTCCTCTGGGCAACATAATGGTGCAAGCTGTCGTGTTACAAAGTGATGGAGAGTTTGGGCAATGTCGTAACTTGGAGGTGACGACTGGAAGCACAAAAAATTCACCTCACCCCAGTGTTGGTCCCAGTATCTCTGCTAAGGACAAGGGATACAGGAGGGTTGCAGCACTGGTATTCCTTGTGCTGTATAAATTAAACATCAGTCTTTGGCCTCCGAACCATTGATTTTACAGTTCTCACATCAGAGGGTGTCTCAGTGCAGATCCCTGTTTTCACTGTGACTTGACCAGCGAGGTCAGTAGACCTATGGTTAAAACCAGACTTAAATAAATCTGTTAAATTACTAGCCAGAAAGCTGAAAGTACAACTGAAAGTTATACTTTCAGCTATAACCTCCAGAGTCTCATACCAAGTGGAATGGATTTAATCAGAGCAATATCGTGCACTGTTCCCTCTGGGAGAAGGGGCCGACAAAGAAGAATAAATCCGTTGCAGATCAGCTATGCTTCAGATGGAGGGTTTTGAGGGAAAAACACAAAAATTAATTACGCTTTTCCAAAACAGCTCTGACTGTGGAGCACATGTTGTCTTCCCCTTCGTTTAACCTGTCCACCCCTGACATTTTGAACAGTCCACAACACAAGTGAAACAATGCCAAAGGAGTTTTTGTGTGGAAAACTGATTTTTTAAATTTTGTCTTCCCCCTAAAAACTTCTGAATGGTGTAACACCTCTTGGCCTACAGAAAATGCAAGAGCTGTTTCCATCCAGCCAGCCAGCCAGCTTTGCATGATGACACTGGGGTACCACCAGTATGTAGGTCCCCAACAGGTTCACAAGGAAGTCCAGTGTCACACCATGTTACAACCTGGAAGATGAGGAATGAAGAGGAAATGATTCTGGGGGGTTTAACTGAAGAGCAGTACTAAGGCCAGGAAAGCAATCCTGGCTTTTGGAGTCTTAGGGAGGTTCTGTAGCGCAAAACCTTCATGTAACCCTGAACTCCACCCTAGCTTCTCCAGAATGCAGTACTGCTCTGGAAATCTTTCTGAGAAAGGTTTTCTTCATAATCACTTCTCAGAACTTATGCATGGAAAGATTTTTCATTGTTCAAGAAATTCACCTTTTTCACAATGATTACTGTGCTCAACTCCAGCAAGCTGGAGAAGTTCCTCTTTCTCTCTCTTTTGCCTGAGTATTTGTACACATGTTGGCAAGCAGCTGTTTGTGGAGTGCAGCTAAGCAGGCAGCACATAGTTTCTGGAGAAAAAAAAACAGGGGGATTTTTTTTAATGATGCTCAGTTCTCATAAATGTGTTCTTTGCAGCCTTCTTGGGAAGTGCCTCAAAAGCGGGCTAAACCCTGTGGTCATGCCACGGGGGGACTATGACTCTGTGTGCTCCCTGAGCGGCAGGTGAGATCCAGCTCTTCTCCCCAGACGTGCATGGGGGCTGGATGGGGTTTTCGGGAGTATGCACTGTCTTTGTCTGTGAGCAGCTGGCGGGGGGGAGATGGGAAAGCTTTCCTCCAAGACGAAATGCTTGCACAGGCAGGGAGAAGACAGTGTGGCTCCTGACGGACCCTCCAGGCTGAAGGATGTGGCAAATTCACGTAGAAATAGAAAAAAAAATATTATTTTTCAGTAACATACAATTGGTGGCAACTAGAAGATGCATTTGACTCCCCCGGCATGTAAAAGAGAAAAGGTGGAGGTTCATACCACCACTCCCAACCAAAAGGAAGAGTTACCTCCCAACAGCCCAGTGGAGCATCTCAACTGGGAGGTGCCCACAGTTGTGGGTGTGTTGCCTTTCTGGGGGGCAGCTACCCCGGCACACATTCAAACAGAGCTGGACATGAACACATACACGTCCAGGTGTGTTCACAAAGAACATCAAAACCTAAGACAGAATCCCCATTCTTCAGCCAGCTTTACTTCTAATCTAGCAGCTGTTTCACTGGGGACAATCCAGACTATGTGCCTGGTCTCTGAGCTTGCTCTTTTTTGCATGCCTTTCAGCATACAGTGTTGTTTTAGGTTTATGACTGACACGAACTAATTTACATGTAGATTTAATTGTAGGTAATATTTTCCCTTTCTTTTCTGAACCCTACCTGGTCCAAATGCTGGATCATGCTGTCTTCACAAGACCTTTGTTTTTTTCGCCAGTGTCTTTGCCCCCAGGCCTTCTGTACACAGCTAGCTGCCCGTATTTTGTTAGCATCCTGTTTATTTTCCTGACTGGTTTCCAGGTTCATCATGATGATTGTTTTGTATTTAGGTGAACGTAACACTGAAGTAAAGAAAAGTAAAGTACTTAGTAAATTGCTAAAGAATAATTTGATATTCCAGCTTGCCCCTTGTGCTTCTCCTTACGTAGCATAATTTTAATCAGTTTCTTAAGTAATTCAAGTGTTTATCTAAGTCTTTAAAAATTTAAAGATGAGCATTCTGCCCAGCCCTACCTTGCAGCTTTAATGATGAATTTATTTCCTTAGCTGTTTCATTAAGCTAAACAAAACCTGAGTTTCAAGGGGTTTATTGTGTTTGGTTTTAAAAATGAGAGGGGTAAAATAGCTGCTGAAATAGTGAAAGAATGAGCAAAAGGTTTAGTTCTTTGTTTTATGTGCTCCAAAGAGATTTTATTTTCCTGCTGATGTCTTTTTTTTTGCTTGAAATGGATCTTTAAAGAAGACAAACATAGCCATTTAGCTGATTCAAGCCCAAACACTGTTGGGAAGGTGCTGCAATGAGCAGACAACAGACTGTGTTTTTTAGCAGGGTCTTTGGAAGCATGGTTTTATTTTGTGCCTGTTTGACCTCTGTTAGTAAATGTTGAGAAAGTGATCACAAGTTGCATCTCCATACGTACACATGAACTCCAGTTGAATCATCAGTTTCCAGAAAATCCCTTTCACACCTGTGGCACTGTTTAGCTTGTATGAGACTACATCAATAAATGCAGTATTGAACAAATGATTCAGATGCACACATTCAACCTCATATACATGGATCTGAATAAAACATACACATTAGATGGACAACATCAAGAGTTACAAATAGTTGCAAGAGGATTGAACTGTCCCAGTACTCATGGGAAGTATTAGCTGATCCACTGCATGTTTCCAGATATAGGATGCAGCCACCTTCTGCTAAAGACAATTTCATTTCATATTTCAGTGAAACTTCTTTTAAAGGAGGCTTTAAACATGCCTTTACAGCACCAGGTGATTTGTAACAAAAATTTAGGTTTTAAGACTATATCTAGTATCTGTACCAATACTATTCTTGCTGCTGGTGTCCAGCTGGATGTAGGTAATTGGTCTGGACTGTCCTTTATTGCAAATTCAGTCTACCCAGACCTGTTCATTCTGCAGGTGTCGTGGTTTAGGCCAAATCCCACTGGGGACGTGGGGGACCCCAGATGGGACCGACAGATGCTCCCCTCTACCCCTCTTCGAAGAGAGAGGCAGAGGAGGAAAAAGAGACTTATGAGTTTAGAAGGAACTAAACTACTTTAATGAAATATTAATAATAAAATAAAAAGAAAATAATGAAATATATACAAAACCGTATCAAGCTCCCAGGATGACAATCACGACA
>VZSZ01002900.1:302450-349743 GCA_013398815.1 Ibidorhyncha struthersii | reverse complement strand
CAAAGGCTTTACTAAAGTCCAGATAGACAACATCCACAGCTTTTCCCTCATCCACTAAGCGGGTGACCTTGTTGTAGAAGGAGATCAGGTTAGTCAAGCAGGACCTGCCTTTCATAAACCCATGTTGACTGGGCCGGATCCTCCGGATGTCCTGTGTGTACTACATGATGGTACTCAGGATGATCTGCTCTATCAGCTTCCCTGGCACCAAAGTCAAACTGACATGCCTGTAGTTTCCCGGATCCTCCTTCCAGCCCTTCTTGTAGATGGGTGTCACATTGGCTAATTTGCAATCTGCTGGGAGCTCCCCAGACAGGACTGTTGGAAAATGATGGAAAGTGGCTTGGTGAGCACCTCCGGCAGCTCTCTCAGAACTCTTGGGTGGGTTCCATCTGGTCCCATAGACTTGTGTATGTCTATGTGCTGCAGCAGGTCACTGACCATTTCTTCCTGGATTGTGGGCGGATCCTTCTCCTGGTCTCTATCTTCTAGTTCAGGGGGTTGGATCCTAAGAGTGCAACTGGTCCTATTACTACAGACTGAGGCAAAGAAGGCATTAAGCACCTCAGCCTTTTCCTCATCCTTAATCACCATTTGTCACAGATGGAAGTATTTGACACAGTTATGATTTAGCAGCAATTCGAAATCTATTAATAATTTGAGATAGGGCAAGAGGTTGAATCTTAGCAGCACTTAATAACTGATTTAAAGGTTTACAGAGTGATTTAACAAAATAACTAAACAATGACAACTACAGATTCGAAGATGGCAAGATTCACACTAACTTACTATAAGGTATCCCAAATCAATGCATATACATAAAAACAAAAGCACAGATCTCCGATTAATGCATATATGTATAAGCAAAGCATATAAGCGTGTACATGCACACACACATACACACCCTCCCCCCCAGTGTATAACTGCTGACATTAAAGATCTCTTAATATCGCACGACTCTAGTGACCCGGCGTGTACCTTTTAACTCCCATGCATGGACAAATGGAAGAACATCTACATCCATAAAGCTAATGCATATTTATCACAAACATACAAGTGGAGAGGTGGATAACAGAGAGACTAGCCTATAGTTAAAATTTCCCTTCCTCGCGTTAGAGTAAATACTCACAATATATCGTCATTCCTCAACTGTTGATAATTGAGGCTCAAGAGGGGTTGTCTTCCCCTGGCCTTCTAGTCCTTGAGGTGTTGCCTGAGTGGCATTCCAACTCAGAGGAGACACTGGCAACAGCCTGCTGCGGTCCAGAATAGCTCAAAGGGCCTTTAATAGAACTGATCTTATAAGATCTGAGATAATTGACTTTTCTCCAGGTATTTTTCCACTCTGGCTCAGCTCAGACGATGGAATATTCCGGTACTGTCCACCAGTTATGCAAGCCCAGGACTTGCTAGAACTTGTGGTCCTGGTACCCCCCTCTCAGTGGCCACGATCCATGTGTTGTCAGGAGTGATCAATTATAGTTATTATCTTCAAATGGTAGGAGCCATGGGGACCAGGCACGCTATTGTGTTCTTGGTCATTTGCTCTCCACCTTTTCTTTCTTTCATGTTAGACCATTGTGTTACGTTCCAGCCCAGTGTATTCTTATGTGGCCCAGGCAGGGAAGACATCACACCAAGTACAGAGAGGCCTAAGGTGGTGGTGATGGAAGATTGCACCACCATAGAGGCTCTCTGTGCTGGGTTTGCTTTGAGGGTAGCTCACTGAAACAAACTATGTTCATGAAACAGTTGGATTCAACATAAGTAAATTTTGTTTACTGAAATAGTGAGGAGAATGTTGAACCCTTATCACTGTTGACTGGGCCAGGAATATACATGAAAATATTGATCCAGGCTTGGTCTTGAAAATGGCCTGCTCCTCCAGCATTTTTTTTTTATCAGAGGAAAGCAATGGTGGGTCCTGGGTGGTCCAGCTTGTGGTTATTAGTGTTTTTAACACTTGTGCTAATTGCAGGATTGAATAAATTATGTGATTCCTAAAGATCTTAATCCAGAGCCATTAAGATTGTCAATATTACTGGAAATCAAGTTCAGTTTGGTGCATGCTGGTGTAGAAAAGGGGAATTTTGTATTTGCCTCAGAAATCTTCAGGATGACTAATTCACCAATGGTAAACGGCATGTGGCATGAATGGAATTAAGACTGGATTGTGAACAGATTATTCAGTGATGATGAAATGCTAACATCTGAATATGAGCGAATCTCCTGCAGTCTTAATATAAGAAGGGCAAGACTTCACAAGTTTGGGGTGAGATAATGGTTGGATAGAATTAATTTAGTCTAAATTTAGCCGTCTGAAAGAAAGTCTTGTCTAAACAAGGCTTGTACCACACATCTAGAACATCTGTCTCTGAGTGAGATGACTCATCCTCTGAACACATCCATCTCTTATCTATTAACCATAGATGGAACCTGGATGACCAAATTGTTTAACTTTTGCACTGATAAAGTTAGGTGATCTGAATCCCACCCAACATGTTTATTAACAGTGTGTTTCTTCTACGTGTTTGGGTATCTTCTAGTGCGCACTGAGCACTGCAGCCACTTCTGCTTGCCAGACAGCTGCTTTGAGTTCTTTGCAAAATGCCTTCTTAAAACTGTGGTTACAGAGCTGTACTTTTCTTACAATTTAAGGCAGCCTGTAATAGCTAAACTTGGCCCACTGAAACAAAAATGTCTGTTTTGCCCCAGGGCTTGAACTTCACATCCTCCATACAGAAATCCATCTTGCTGCCCGTGGGGCTCTCTCTGGCAAGAAACTCAATGCTTCTAATTCAAGACTGGTGGGAAGTGTGTGCTTTTTTCCTCTCTGGCCAGGAGACATGTATGAAAGCAGATGATTTGAGATGTTTCTGTTTGAAAATGGGGGAAGGAAGGAGAAAGAGACAGTAGAAAAAGTGCACGCTGAATATCTGTCATCTAGGGAGATGCTGGCTGTGGATCTGGGAAACAGAAACATGAACTTTTCTCCTTTTACATGTGGGCTGGAACACTGGAGTCAGGCATAGTAAAGCTTAACATCTTGCTGCTGGAGCTCTTCCTCTTTTGTGAGTTGAAGGCTGACTTTGTGGTGGGTTAAATTAACTGTCTTCATTCCCTATCATTTATATTGCTTTTTTAATTAACTTTCTTTCAGAAAAAAAAAATACTCTTTGAGGCACAGTGCAAAGCGGAGTTGCTATGTGTATAATAGTTTCTAGTGAGGATAAAATATCAGAGATATTAACCTTTAAAAAGCTTGCTTTCATATCGTACACATTAAATGGGATGTACCATATGCACCTGAATATGACACAGTAAATATAGGTTAACTAAATCTTTATAGAACTAAGACAAAGGGTCCTCAATCAGTCACCTTCCTTCTCCAGCCTGGCCCCACACCATTTGTCAAAAGCCACAGCCCTTCCTTTTGTGCTTGCCTATAGGGCCCAGAGGCCTGAGGCTGACACTGGAGGCACAGACTCAGCAAGCAGTCAGACCTTTGATGTATGATGAAGCTCATGTCTAATTATTTCCTGCTGCTCTGACAGCATCTTTTCCCCCCTCTCCTGCCACATGCAGCCCAGTGGCTGGTGGAGAGTAGTCCTCCATCAACGTGGGATGATGCTCCTGTAGAGCTCCATGGGGAGCTTGGGAAGCCCTAGATGTAGCTTGTGCCACCAGCTCTGTCCCATCCTATGGCACTGCATTCCTGGCACATTGCATCACCTCCTCTGATGTGTCCACCTCCCACTGATTTGTGCTGTAGGTGGAGTTTGCAGCCATAGGCTGGGAATAAAAATGTGATGAGTCTTTACGGGGAAAAAAAATGAAGTCTCAGCTACATTACTTTTGGTGGAGCTGTGGGAATGAGGGAAGGTACATCTCTAACCTCGCTGGTTAACAGTGATGCATGGTGTGTCTTGTGTGACTCTGCAAATCACATGTTCTCCAGTAGTTGAGAAATAAAGTGTTCTAGTTGACCCTTCTTGGTAAATCTGAACTTTTTAAGGTTGTTAAAGCTTGTATTTATATAGTGTTTGTATTTTTTTATGGGGTTTGGACAGGCTCTCAAGCAGTATAGACCCTGCAAACTGGTCTGTGTTCCTAGACCCCCAATGTTTCTGGACCTGTCCAACCAAAGCAGCTTGTTTCTACAGCCGCGATGTAGATCACACTGGGGCAGCTTGTTGAAGCTCTGCTATTTCTGCTTTTTTAAAGTAGGGTTGGGTAAGTTATATTTCTGTATCCTAGTAGCTACACAAAATAAAATCTATTTCTGGATTTGCCAAAATCAGTTTGATTTGTCACAAGCTGTCTTTGGTCCATAATTATATTTAAATGCTTGCTTTAAATGGAACCCTAACCCAAAGATAAAGCAAACTCCTTAACTTCTATCTTCAGTTTGGGAGGAGGTGGGGAACCCCTCAAACCCAGTGACTGAAACAGAAACTTGAAGTGTATCAATTTGAAATACTGAAGTGTAATTTCAGCTCCCAAATTTCCTCTTCTGTGTATGTTATTAAGACTAATGCTTAATTTGATGAGCATTGAAAAAGTTTCCTCCTTCTGGATGCTGCAAATTTTGATGAATTTCCTTTTTTTCTCCCTGAACCCTTATGTGAAAAGGTTAAGGTCGTCAGGATACCGTAAAATGGCAAATGACAGCTTGACCTCAGATTTTTCTAGAAGAGGAAGTTGTTTTATTTGTTTGAAGTTATTATCAGACTTGCTGGACTTGTTTAAGGTGGAACTGTGGCAGGGGATGAGTTTTTAAAAATATTTTTCCAAGTATGTACAATAATTGGAAATTTCAACTGTTCCTTATGCCTGTTTCAGTGTCTGTGTTCCTCCTCTTTCCTCCATCGTATTAGCCCTTAGTTTAATTGGCAAAATCACTTTCAGGAAAGAGAAAAAGCCAGCAATACAGTAGAAAAATGTGATTTCATTTAAAAAACCCACATTTTTTCAAAGGCCCATTTCTTTTTCTAACACACTGATCCTAAAATCATTGAGTGTAATGGAAACTTTCAAGAAGGATTTGACCTTTTGTCTGTCTTCCTGATCATAGTCAGTCATGCTATTCCTAGATCACCTGGAAGTACAATTAGTATAACATTCTCCTCCCTGCTCCATTTTTGTTATCACTCTGAAGTTGAATGAGACACCTGAAATAGTTTGTACCTAGTTTTATAATAATTTGTTACCAAAGCACTCTAAAATCCCAGGAAGAGGAGAATAAGGTCTCTTCCAACCAGATACAGCACCAACCAGGCAGCAAATTTCGGTTTTGGTTTTGCCTTTTGGTCATGATGCATGGTTTGGCTCTACTGGGTTGAAGTTATGCTTGCAGATGTAAAATGTAAAATCGTCCATTGTTACAAACTATTTTTTGACCTAGATTAAATTAGATTATTTGTCATGTTTGCATACATTCATACAGCAGATTAAATACATACGGATGAGAAGCTTAACCCTGCTCTGAAATGAATAAGGAAAGGTAACAGGTAGTAAATGAGGTTGTGGTTCACATTGGTTTGGTCCTTTCCCATGACAAATTTGAGATAGTACTAGTCAAAGAGCATTTTAGCATCTGCAGGGTTAGTTCCCTGTTGTCGTTATTAAAATAAATGATGAACACTCTATTTCACTTTTTGGAGGGCAGGCATATCTTAATCCTCTGAGAAAGCTAAGTGCCTCTGAGTCAGACATAGTCAGGGACAGATAGGGTGGGAGTGTTGTACTCAACTTACTAATCAAATGTCTCATTAAGAAAAAAGTTATTTTTTTTTTTTGTTTCCTTGGGGTTTCCCTTAGATTTCCTGGGGGTTTTGGATGTTTTCCTTAGTGTAAGAGTTTTGGGGGTTGTTTTACAAAGTTTATATCTTCTGAGAGAAGGTGAAGAGAAACCACATCCTGCCCAGGTTTATCTTCTTTCTTATCAGTCAGAAATACAATCTGGGCTGTTGCAAGCTGCTTTTTGGACTCTGCAAAGCTACTCAACATAGATTTCCTTTTGTAGGTCATGCAGCTTCCTCTTCTGATTTTGGTTCTCATTCAGCACAAGGCAGCTGTAGAAACAACCACTTTTATATGGCATATAAATATGGAATATGGGGCTATCTTCAGAAATGGTATGTTCACTCGCAAGGGAAAGAAATTTGGAGGAAAAAATAGAAAAATTTTGAAGACTCCTTTCAAAGAAAAAAGACAGGCATCTGTGATGCGTCTCAACCAAAGAAATCCATAATGGAGAAGGGAGGCACGATGTTAATCCCTGACACCCAAAGTAATTCAGGAAAAGATGTCATTTCTGAGGGACTCATGGCCAAAGCAGCCAGGGTTTGGGTATCAACCTGCCCCTGGGAGAGGGAGCCACTGGGAATCCCAGTGACCAGAGCTTGTGGTTTTGGGAAAGCTGTCATGGTGATGAGTGGGAGGCTGGGAACCATCCTACTTTCCAGTCTGACCTGTTAGGGTGTCTAATTCTTGGAAGAGAGCTAGAACCAGGCCAGACAGGGTGTCCAGTTCTTGTAAGAGAGATAGTATTGGTGGCTGAAAATGACTGGGTGGTCTTGTTCCTGTCCATGGCTTTCCAAGACCAGGGAGCTTGGAGCCCCTGGACAGTTTAGTGCAGGAAGCTTTGGATCAATTTGGACAGTGAAGGTTTGTGGCAAGTCACTATCTGAATAGGTGTGACTGGTGTTTCATGTCCCACAAGCTTTTTCCGCGCTCTACCCACACAAACTACCTTGCTGTTTTGAGTCTTTGCCAGGTTGAGCCACCCTGTCCACAACCAGATAAGAGTACTCAGGTGTAGGATCATTTGACCTCTCCCCTTTTACAGGTTTTCAGCATCTAAGAAGTTGTAGTCTACCTTTTGAGTCACTGTTTAAATCTAGCACAAGCTGAGCAATTTAGGACCAAGGAAGTATAGTTGGTACAGCCTGACAATCCTGTTTGGATTAACAGGTAGATGATGGACGAATGTCTCAGAAGTGCTGAAGTTTTTTCTTTAGCACACACTGCAATGTAGTATATGAATCAATTCACATAATTAGAGAGTTCTTCAGGTTTTCATTGCTCTGGCCGCTTGTCTATGCCAGCTGTCAGAAATTTGGGTCATGTTACCTGATATTTATTGTCTTCTATTTCAGCATATCTGCAAGAAGGCCAGCTAACTGGATGATGGATGTTGCAGGATAAATCACAAGGTTGGGGTGTATGTAACCATTATGCCTAAGTGTAATTCCACACTCTGTGAAAGGGAGTTCAGGACTTCAGACAGTCAGTCATGTTCTGAAAAATTATTGACCTTAAATTCCACTCTGAGCAATTTTGGTCTGTAACTAAATTTGCTAAATATCTTGGTTTTTTCCCCTGTGGCTTTGGAGTCACCATGTATCTCCATGATTCTAAGCTTGAGCTTTAGAACGAAGGACTTATTTTAAAAGATTTTAAACCCCCAACATCATTAAATCCCTGCAGGGATAATAGTCTTAGCGCCACAGATGCTTACAGTGAGGGATAAAATCGTTTACAGCTGGTACATGTAAAAGCAAGGATGGAAGGCAGCTTTTTCTCTTCTCTGAGAGGGTGAAAATGAGTAGAATAGGTTTGACCTGTGAGAGCATCTGCCTGAGGAGCTGAGGCAGTTACAGATGCACAATGTTAGGTGGTGGTAACCCAGATATTGCTGGTGTTATTGGAAAATAAAAGTCACTAATAGGTGACTTTCTTCCTCCCCTGCTTCCAATCCTGGAAGAGGAGGATAATAGGAATGTAAATGGAGTTATTTTAACTACCAGATTTTTTTTTTCTGGTCTAGTCCAGGAAGGATGAAAATCTGTGCAGCACTTGTCATGGGTGATTGGCAATGCAATGGTCTTATTCAACAGTGCTGATATGATGTAGTAGCAAGTTTCTTGTCATATCGTGCCCCATAAATATACAAACCCACTTTTGATTTGATTGATTCATATTCTCTAACTTTGAAACAGTTTGAATAAGGAGTTTGAAGGCAAACTGATGCAGAAACCCAAAGCACTTTCTTTGGTTTAATAACTTCCTTTTCCAACCGTTTTAGGTGTCAGCAATAGGGAGCTGTTGCTGGTTGAAATCTACATTTGGCTGCAAACTTTTGAGTCAAATGCTTTTCTAATGTGCTGAATGTGTTGCCACTTGTTGATGGACAGGCATGCGCATTTGTGTGTGGTCTAAGCCCAGACTGGAGTCAAAAATCCTACTTATTAGAAATCACAGTGAGCAAACCACTTCTCTACAATAACAACATGCATTGATTCAACATATCTTTAATTTAGTTGGTTTTGAAAAGTTCTTAATCTAGCTTTTAGTCTGAATTTTACCAGAAAGGCAGCAGCCCAGAATCTTTGTGGGTTTTTTATTTTTATTAATCATTACCTTTATACATCTTATTTTTGCTTGCATGTTGACAGCAGGATAACTCACATTGTATCTCAGTGAAGAAAGCTTCTGGAAGGACAGGATGATGGGGGTGGACCCAGACGTAAAGAAACTGTGGGATGTCGTGTCTGTGCCATAGCGGGAGAGGTGGATGTGGAAGGCTGATATGTGTGTCCCATCCCTAAACACAGTCTCCATTTGAAGGGCGACTAAGAAAAAAGCTTCCTCTGGGGACTGAAAATTAGACTGATATTGGACATTTTCCCCTGGGACCACATGGCATAACTTCTATTTCAGCGTTCAGTCTCAGTGAATGTTTTAAAAGACCTTTCCTATAAAGGGACATGCTTCCTATTGGAAAAAATTTGCATGAACCACAGCAGTTCCCAACAATTATACTCCACTTGCTAAAAGTGGTTTTCCCCTTCTTCTTGGCAACATGTCAGCTAAGGTGTATTCACTTCCCCACTGCTGCATTTACAGTAAACCTCCAGAAGTTTTGGGTTAAGCTTGAGGTAAAGCATAGGATTACAACATTAATATCTTATATGAAGTTTTGTGGTGACAGTCATGCATGAGAATTTTTCCTGTATGAAGGGAGTTTGCAAACTGGGCAAAAAAGGGTGAAACTTCTTGTCCGCAGTGAGGACTGTTCCCACAGTGCATATACAAGCAGGCAAGCAGATGCTGTTTGGACTCTCCCATTCCCAGTGGGAGAGAAAGGGGCTCAGCACATCCCTTCTTGATGACTTTTCTACTGAGCCAATGCAAAAAGTTTCATGTTGATTGACTCACAAAAAACACCACTTCAGCCGCATCAGCTTTCAGGAGACAATCCTCCAAAGCATGGAAAGTTCGCAGAGTGTATCTGAGGTCTCAGCACAACAGCTTCCACTGACAGTGGTTGGCTTGGTGACAAATTCAGTAGTGCTAGAGGTATCCGACTTGCTGACAAGCACCTTCCCCTCCTCCTTCAGACATGCTCTATGTTGGTGATGTCTCAAACACAAGGCTTAAATAAAAGGTATTTACTAGAGCCTTGTGGAAATAACCTTTGCAATGTGTTTTTGTGTTCACTTTTCAAGGAAATATGTGAGGTTTTCAAATTTGAGGGTCATATAGGAGGCTGACCTGAGGCTCTGTGTCAAAACCAGCCTCTCCAGTTGGGTCTCCCAATGCACAATGTTAGTCTGTGTCTTTTTCAGCCAGGAAGAGTCCACAGGATGCTCTCTTAGAGTCCTCTTTGTCTCTTGGACAAGGATGCTTTTTTAAAATGTCTATAACATAGACCATACGATAGCCTGATTAAGTGTCAATGTCTGTGCCAACTCCCAATGTCCTGCCTTTGCTTGCCGTCCCACGATGGTGCTTTCTGCCCAGCAAAGCCTGACAGCCTCCGCCTGCTTCCCCTGCCCCTGCCCTGTGTTTCCACACACAATACGTTAAAGGCTGAATGAAAGAAGCTGTTTCCTCTCCTTGCTGTGATTAAGGAAGGCTTGCAAAACCCAAAGGGCCCCAGCAAATGCCCCTGTGAGTGTATAGGCATGTAGCAGTGCTTTGCATAGCAGAGTAATAGTGGGCTGGCAGCGTGCACATGATTCAGGCATCTTGCATCAGACTGGCCAAAAAAAACCCAGCCCTGCCCGCCTGTAGGTCAAAGAAATTTAGGGGTTCCCCTTTTTCTAGTCACTGCTCACACTCTGTCAGTGTGTCCAGGAACTGTTTATATTTCCCTGAAATGCTAACAATATTACCTCTAAATCCTGCTTGATGAAAGCAGAGGTGATGAACAGAGATTCAGCTCTCCTAAAATCCTGCTAAATTCTGCATTAACCAGTTGATTTCAGCAAGCTTTCACCTGCCTGTTGATCACTCTCCCGCAGTCCCAGATACTGAAAAAGGTCAGGTATTTGCTATTATTTCCCATAACCTGCTGAATGGAGAGAAAAAGTTTACCCTGTATAATGGCAAACTATAGTAGTTTTAGTCTATAAACCTACAGAGAGGGTTTGGGGTCTTTAAACCCTGTTAGTTATTCAGTGATTTCCATTCAGAGTACTATTTGGCTTTTTTATACTCAGATGCACAGAGTATGTTTAAAAGCTGATCCTAATTTGCATTAAATGACAGTGAAGATTTTAATAATAAACCCAGCCTATTGTAGTTCTTTCTGTATTTAGGAAAATTGAAGCAACACAACCTTGGTCAAACATTAACGTATTTGATTGTCAAGCACCAGCAACACACAGGTATAAAAATTGCTGAAAAGGTCCAAATCACTTGCAGTGCTCCATACTGTCTGCTCTGGTTAAGAATAGAGATAGAGGAAATGATTTATTGAACTTCTACTTATGTGCAGAACTTCCTGTGCAAGTTCAACATTTAATGATATGAATAACTTGATTGAATAGATATATTAGGGAAGGATCACTTTTAATATCTCATGCCTCACTTCTAGGAACAAACGTATCCACGAACTTTACTGAATAACATGAAGGACCTAATGAAAGATTTGGGTTTTATGAAACGCTTCTGTGTGTCTTATCAAAAAATCTGAAAAGCAAAATAAGTGCAATTGCAGGGTTCAGAACAGCATGTTCATCAACAAGAAAATACTTCTAGCATTTTATTAGAAAGGATCTGAGTGGAAGGGCAGAGTGAGGCATATGATGCAAACCAGCATAATTAAACAGTTTGTTCTCTTGCTTAACTTGAGCTTGATAACAACCCCATGTGGGCTTGATACTACTGCTCGTGAGCCTTGGTGGGGCTGGAGTCAAGTTGCATCAAGTTCTGCTAATCTGGTCAGTCTGTTTTAAGCCTATGATCTTGATCAAGGGAGCTTTTTGTAGCAAAGAAAAAGGATGAAAGAATTTGTGGACCTCAGTGTAGGCACACCCCTTTCAAAATGTGTTTGCAGCGCATGATGGAGCTCAGTGAGAGCAAACACTTATTTCAGCTTGTGTTCCTCTTAGAAGACCTGTTTATCGCCATGTCAAACCTTGCTTGTTGGTGCTGTTTTCCTCTTTTCCCCCAAACCACAGTACACCTGACCAGCCCTGTGCTAGGTGCCATGTTCCCATCTGAAATCTTAAGCAGTCCTCTTTGTCCTAGGGTGTGAGGTACATGGGGGAGCTAAATATTAAATAGGTGACTGGTGACAGCCAACATGGCTTCATTAAGGGTAAATCATGCCTGACAAATTTGGTGGCCTTCTACGATGACATTACAACATTGGTGGATAAGGGGAGTGCAACAGATGTAATCTACCTGGACTTGTGCAAGGCATTTGACTCTGTCCCGCATGACATCCTTGTCTCTAAATTGGAAAGACATGGATTTGATGGAATGGACCAGTTGGTGGATAAGGAATTGGGTGGATGGTTGCACTCAAATTGTTGAGGTCAACAGCTTGATGTCCAAGTGGAGACCAGTGACAAGTGGCGTTCCTCAAGGGTCAGTACTGGGACCTGTGCTGTTCAACATCTTTGTTGTTGACATGGACAGTGGGATTGAGTGCGTCCTCAGCAAATTTGCCGACCACACCAAGCTGTGTGGTGTGGTTGACATGCTGAAGGGAAGGGATGCCATCCAGAGGGACCTGGACAGGCTGGAGAGGTTGGCCCATGCCAACCTCATGAAGTTCAACAAGGCCACATGCAAGGTCCTGCACATGGGTCAGGACAATCCCAAACACCTATACGGGCTGGGTGGACAATNAAGGGTCAGTACTGGGACCTGTGCTGTTCAACATCTTTGTTGTTGACATGGACAGTGGGATTGAGTGCGTCCTCAGCAAATTTGCCGACCACACCAAGCTGTGTGGTGTGGTTGACATGCTGAAGGGAAGGGATGCCATCCAGAGGGACCTGGACAGGCTGGAGAGGTTGGCCCATGCCAACCTCATGAAGTTCAACAAGGCCACATGCAAGGTCCTGCACATGGGTCAGGACAATCCCAAACACCTATACGGGCTGGGTGGACAATGGATTGAGATCAGCCCTGAGGAGAAGGACCTGGGGGTGTTGGTTGATGAGAGGCTCAACGTGACCCAGCAATGCATGTTTGCAGCCCAGAAAGCCAACTGCAGCCTGGGCTGCATCAAAAGAAGTGTGGCCAGCAGGTTGAGGGAGGTGATTCTTTCCCTCTACTCCGCTCTCGTGAGACCCCACCTGGAGTACTGCGTCCAGCTCTGGAGCCCCCAACATAAGGACATGAACCTGTTGGAGCGAGTCCAAATGAGGGCCACAAAGGTGATCAGAAGGCTGGAGCTCCTCGCCCATGAAGACAGGCTGAGAGAGTTGGGGTTGTTCGGTCTGGAGAAGACAAGGCTCTGGGGAGACCTTACAGAGGCCTTCCAGTACCTAAAGGGGGCCTACAGGAAAGATGGGGAGGGACTCTTTATCAGTGAGTGTAGTGATAGGATGAGGGGTAAAGGTTTTAAACTGAAAGAGAGTAGATTTAGATTAGATATTAGGGAGAAATTCTTTAGTGTGAGGGTGGTGAGGCACTGGAACAGGTTGCCCAGAGAAGTTGTGGATGCCCCATCCCTGGAAGTGTTCAAGTGGATGGGGCTTTGAGCAACCAGGTCTAGTGGAAGGTGTCCCTGCCCATGGCAGGGGAGTGGAACTAGATGATCTTCGAGGTCCCTTCCAACTCTAACCATTCTATGATTCTATGAAATACGGCTGTGTGTGGGACTGCGGCAGACTTCCCCCCCCTGTTCTCATATCTGAGCCATGCATTAATGGCCTTGCATTTCCTCTGAGAAAAGATGAGGGCTGACCATCACCACCCCATGTGGAAGTAAAACCACAGCTATGATGAAGCAGAGAGCGTTCCCTCTTTACCACTGCCTCTTGGAGACAACCTGCTGTCTCAGACAAGCACAAATGTCACTTTTTGGGATAGATTTCTGCAGGTTTTTGTACGTGTTAGCCAAAAATCCCTCTGGTGTTAGCTGCTGAGGTGGATCACATGAACATGCACACACTTTCTACATGGACATTGGCTGCAGGAACTCAGAGACTGCAATTCCTCCCCTCTCTGGCTGTTGCAATGCCTCTGTCAGGGACCTACATGCCAGCGTACACAATAGTAGGCAACAAATCTTGATTTCTCAGCTAGTGAAACAAAGTATTTTTTTCTATCCACAGATTTAGCTCTTGCAAAGCCAATGTGCTTTACCAAATCATGAGGGCTAAGGAAGTAGAGCATCCTTGAAATTATAATAGGACTTAGTGAGAACAGGAAACCCCTAAGCTGTAAAATGCAGCAGGTCATGAAATCAAAACAATTAAATGTAGCTACCCTCAGCCAAAGTAAATGTGTCTGTTGTAATACTGGCATATCTAATCTTTTTGTGGTGTGTATGTATAAGCTTGAGAAGCACATGTATGAGCCAGAAGTTGCTGTCACTGAGCAGTTCACCCCTCTTTCGGTGATCCTTCTGCGTAAGACTTGTCATGATTGTCTCTCCTCTGCTCACTTGTAACAAGAAGAATGAGTTTGCTATTTGCAATGAAACAGTGAGCCTCACAGTGAGGAGGAATTTAATAATTTTGCAAAAATACCCACAGATTCTAATGATAATGTTGAATATTGAGCATTTCTGTATGGATTTAGGGCTAAGTGCTAACCTTGAGGTGGATGAACAGGTCTCATCACAGAGCTGCTCACATGTGGTGTTACCCCTGTCAAGGTAGATGGACATTTTGCAATAGTCAACATTGGGCTGCTGTTTCTGCTCTCAGAGATCAGAGGAATTATTTTGGTTGCAATGTCAGTATTTCTTTTTCTCCATGATCTTTAAAGCTTTCCTCAGATCACATTCCTGAACAAAGCTAGTTATAACAATGGAAACAAGTGTCACTGTTTGGAACAGACCTGTCGCCTGCTGCAAAACAGGATCTGACCTTTATACAGCTATTTGTTTTTCTCCATTGCAATGAAAATGGATGCATAATTAACACAACGCTAATAACTGCATGACCAACAGTAATGCACTTAGTATTGTGGCATAGGTTAACACATCTAAACAGTGACTACATTTTGTCGTGGGAGAAACGCAGTAAATTCAAGAATGCGGGTATTTCATTCATGAAGATGAAAGAATTTATAGTGCGTAATTCTTTACTAAGTCACTGGTTGTGTAAGTGTGAGGAAACTGTTCATGTGGTCAGTGTGATGATCCTACTAGATCTCATGGATCATATCTCCTGCAGGGAAATATCTTTGCATAAGTGCAGGAAGTCTTAAAAATTGTGTCAAAGATCAGTGACATACTATGCTGACTGATGTATGCAGAAAGTACAATTTCTGGGACATAGGGTCACAGGATAACTCAGGCTGGAAGTCACCTCAGGAGGTCCCTGTCCAACCTCTTGCTCAAAATAGTTCAGTTCTGGGGTCAAACCAGGGTTCTCAGGGCTTGATCCAATTGGGTCTTGAAAACATCCAAGGACGGAGATGGCACAACATCGCTGTGCAATGTGAGCATGTGTGGCATGTTGTACCTTCCTCCTGTCCAGAATGAGTGGTGAGGATCAGGTCAGTCACTCCTGTCCAAATTGCCAGTGTAACCTCCGTTTCTAAAATCAATTCCTTTGCTGGTAATCCTTGTTCATGTTTGGGATGTGGCATGCTTTGGCCCCAAATCCATTGTCGCTGCTCTGCTGGTCTCTTAAGTAGATTAAGTAGATTCTTAGAAAACTAAAATTATGTACTAAAATGTTCTGTNCCAGGTCTGGGTGAGTGCACCAGTGGTTGGTAGGAGGAGCGGTGGAAAGCATGTCAGGATCTGCTTTGTGGACATGGGCTTTCCTCTCAGTGCCAGCCAATAGGACCTACAGGCTGAACTATTCCTTCTTGAGACAATACTTTATTTTTTTCAGAGCTTCTTTTCAAGATCAAGTTCTTCTCTGTTTATTTTAAGGAGGTTGCAGATTCAGAGGCCATAACTGCATTACATTATTCCTATTGTCTTTGCTAAAATCTTCTAGGAAAACCACTTCAATTAAATCTCCGCCCCCCCGCCGCCCACTGCCCTGCCCTGCCCTAGGCAGGATGTAAAAGAAAAAAGATTTCCTAAGACTAAGGAGATGATCAAAGTATTTTTATTTACTCTTTTTATGGTCAGGTTTATTGTTGTCAGTAACTGTTCAAGGAATAAACTTAAATTCACCTGTTTTCAATGCCATTTGTATCATTATTATGTATGAAAAATGTTGGTTATGCACAGTATAAACAAAATTGAGGTGATTTACACTAGCTAATGTAACAGGAAGTGTTACAGAGTGAAATGCATTGCAACATACTGCTCAAGGCGATGAAATTAAAGTAAAATTCATTCTTCTGATTGCAACTTTTTTGATGCTGACATATTGCTTAAGTAAATTGTGAAAGAGTTGGTGAAGTTTCTGGTCTGTTTGAATCCTATTTTAAAATCAGCTAAGTCCCTTGAACTATATATTTAAATATATTTAAAATCGCACAGCCAAGAATAAGACTGTATTTTCTTTAAATTAGTCAGTCTCTTTGAATTGGAGTAACATTTAAGAAAGGACTGCTGGGCAGCTTTGCTAATGTGGCTGTTTCAGAGGTCTCGGGATGTTGCCATTGGCAACATGTTTATCAGCATAGCTGTAACCTGTATGTGTATGTATTTCTTAAAAGTGGGAAAAAGTAGTCAATCTGAAAAGCATTTTTCAAGTTTAATATCAGCATGACTGAGTTTGATTGAAACACTTTGGACCTGAAATCTTTAATTTATATCTTAAGACTTTTTCTTCTTTAAAATAAGAAGTAGTAACTTTCACAATGGCAGACTTCACAATGAAATCCAGCACGTGTTCAGTGCTGAATGTAGGGACAAGTGATTAATGTTCCTGAAGTATTCTGGATGAAGCCATTTGACATGCATTCTGGAATTAGACTGCAACAACTTAAACATCAGTCAGTTTTAATTCACCTCTGAATTGTGATCTGAGCCTACTTTGTAGTCATGAGCAGCTAGGTTATTCACAGATGGATCCTTGTCCTGTGCAAATCAGACGTATTCTGCAGCAGTAGAGAGCTGGGGGTCAAGGAATCATTGTTCTGATCTCTCTTACTGCCTCCTGCTGCCACTTGAGGACAGATATTCCCAGGATCACCCTGAGCAGGTTCAATTTTCAGGACCTTGAGTGAAATGTTTCCCAGGTTTGGGCTGCCTATACTGAGGCCAGCTCTGATATGATGCAACCATAAGGATCAGACCATGGTGACAGAAGCTCTGGGAGAAAGCTGGTAAAAGTGGGAGGTTCCTACACTTCTGCTAGGGAGCTTGACTTCAGCTCAGGCCCCCACCCTTGGTTCTACAAAGACAGACCTGATCACCACCACGGTCTTGTCCCAGCCTTCTCACCTATAAGGGCTTGTCTGGAGGTCTCCAGGCTGTGCATGACCCTCGCCCCTAGGTGTGCTCTGCTCAACCTGTTCAGGTGCGGTGGCATAGCATCCTGGTCAGTGGGGATGCTCTGCTGCCCTTGCTGCCACCCTTGAAGGGATTTTTTTTGCTTGTTCAGACTCCCCATGGCTACTCCTAAACCTAGCTAGATTCTATATTTCAGGTTATTTTAGATATATGAGGTAGTCAGGCTTATTCTTGAGCTGTAAATTTTTTAAACTCAAGTAAGGAAGGTATCTTAGCTGGTATGATTTATTCTCCACCCAAAATAATTCATTTCATTCCCAGCTGTAACTCAGTTAAAATAGCACACTTTTACAAACGTGCCATAATGAACAAATAGCTCTCAAGCTGGTGTGTTGTTAGCCAAGTTGTCAATGACACTTCAGTGCCACTTAATGATTCTTCAATGGCCCTCCAGCAAATTGCTGTTCTGCAAGGATTTCTGTTAGAATGATGGAAATACTGGAAATGACTTAAATCTTTTGTGCCTAATTGTAGCATATGTAAGCAAACAAAAATTCTCTTGAGCACAATGGCTCTTCTGCTGGTTGAAGGGCTGGAGAGGCAGATCCGTGGACGCAAAATATTCTTTGCAGTTTACTAAACTGTTCACAGTTTCTTCAGCTTTGTACTGTCAGAGTTTTGGCCAGGGCTACTTGTTCCATGGCTCCTGTGCACTGCAAAATGCTTTGTATTTTTTCTGTTACTGCTTTTATTGCTTTTCGATATTTTTTTTTTGTGTCAGCTATTACTGGCACAATGACAAACCTTTCTGCACTGTTTTGAAATCGAGATTTCCCTAATAAAACTGATTAAATCACTGATTACAGGCCAACAAAGTACTTCCTTTTATTAACTTCCAAAGCCTCGGGCTGCTTCCCTTATATCTGAATGCATTCTCACTTCCGTTTTTAAAAAATATAAATCAATTCCAAGTAAGATTGAATTTTGCTTTGGAACTGTACGAAAAATGAAAATTTCCTTATGAATTATATTTAACTAATACTGGCTGAAACCTGAAGTAAAATTAATTTTCAAAGAGCTGAGTAGTCTCTTCATGAAAATGAAGTCTAGGATTTCTTCTTTGATATTCACAGTAGTTTTTCTACCACAGTAGAAATCTTTGTAGTTCAAACACTGGAAAAGCTTGCAGGTAAATTCCATCACTTTTGCTTGTTTTGGTCATAGATGATGCTGAATGCTCAGTAATTCATAGGACCACTCCAGGTGTAAGGGACTTGGGAAGTGTCTCTTGCTCACAGAAAGGTCAACACTAAATTCAAAGCAGGTTACACAGAGTTATCCGTTTGGGTCTTGAAAACCTTCAAGGATGGAGATGGTACAGCCACTCTGGGCAACTTGCTCCCGTACTTGACTGTTCATATGGACCAAAATTTCTCCTTAAATCCAGTCTTAAGATCTCTCATTTTGGTTTATGCTGGTTGTCCTTCCTTCTGTCATGCACCACTGTGAAGGGCTTGGCTTCATCTTCTCATTCACAGATTCTGTGAGCTGAGTACTCTGTCTCCTCTTTCAGGTCACTGAAACAGATATTAAAGAGGACAGGTCCCAGGCCAGACCCCTGTGGTATTCCACTGCAAGAGCCTTTAAGACAGAGGAATATTTATGGCCCTCCATGCATTCACAGATGTAAGCATTTCACCATAGGAGGCAACCAGGATGGTCAGGCATAACTCACCCTTGGTCAGGCCATGTTGTTCCCAGTCACCTTGTTCTCCCCTACATGTTCAGAAATGTGCTTCAAGAGGCTCCCGCCATGGCTTTCCAGGTACTGAAGAGAAGATGACTGGCCTTTATTTTCCCCATCTTCCTTTCCCCTTTTGCAGACTGGTATAATGTATACTGGAAGCAACATCTGCATTTTCAGTCATCTGGGTCTTTCCTTGATCTCGTGATCTTTCAAAGATTATAGACTGGTCTTGCAAGGACACCACCCAGGCACTCTCAGCACCAGTGAATGCCACCCATCAGGTCCCATGGACTTGTGTGGGCTAAGATTTCTCAAGAGACCCTGACTTGTTTCTCTTCCACCACTGGTAGCTCGTCTCCTCCTTGAACCTTGTCTCTAAGCTTCTCTAAACTCTTCTAGCTGTCCTTGACATCCCTTTCAAGTCTCAGCTTGAGGTGAGCTGTGGCCTTCCTGATGCCATTCCTGCATGCATGGGCCATGTTTCCAAGTCCCTCCATTGTAGCCTGTCCCTGCTCCCACCTCTGTACGCTGCCTTCTCGGTTTGGAGCTCAGTATAGACAAGACTGCCATGGATTACTGCATCCCCAAACCATGCTTCCTATTTTTGTAAGAATTTGCTTCCAGGTACGAAGAGAGAAAAAGTGCAAAGGCAGAGATTTCCTTCTGTGTTTAGATCTAAGAGCACATTGTGACTATAGAATTTCTGTTTTCTCATTGTACTGGGAAAGCACAGTGTCTTCAGCTTCTTACCTGGCTATTAACCCTGCCAAATATTCAAGATGATATTTGGATGAGTGTTCGCTTGTAAATAGTGCTACTGAATCATGAGTTGCCAAGAGAGAGTATTTATAGCTGCCATTAATGTTTATAGAAGTGAAGAACATAGGAAACTTTGCTTACATATGAAAAAAAGTTTTAAAAAGTGTTTATTCTAGAAAGCAGAGTTCAACTCTGATATGATTACATGATGCTGTTGATATTCTGCAGGCCTGGGCAGATCCTTGGACATTTTTTCTAGGGCCATGGTGACCATGCTATGTTTAATGGCAAATTAAAGAAAAAAAGACACAATTTGCATACACTGGTATAATGGATTAATCCATGTTTACATACATAATCTGTCAGTCACTAGATAAGTGTCAAAAATCTGAGAATAGAATATAATAGTTCACAGGTTTGCAAAGTTCCTTTTCAAGGTAAACAGTCCTGTGCTGCTACTTGGTGTGTGATATTTTTATTTCCATTGTACTGAAACAAGGTATATTCAAGAAGGAAGTGCTCAAGCACTGAACAGATTAAAGGAATAAAGGATTTTCTGTGCTCTGTTACCTTTCATCTCTTGGTGGAGTGAGTTCCTATAAACATTTTATTTCAATTCCTTGAGTTTTTGAGTATGTGGTGCTTGGACAGATAATTCATATGTTTTCATATACTGCTGTGCACTTATTTCTGTTAGCTTCTCAGATACAGAGATTTGAATTAATTTCCATGTGCACAGTTAACCATGTAAATACTGGAAATTAGACATTTTTGTTTACCCATTGATATCTCTTAGGGTGGGGGGCTATTAGAAGACAACTCAGTATCTTTGAAAATGTGAAATATATTCTAATCAGAACTGTGCGATACAGATAACGTGTAATGTTAAATTGTATGTAAAAATATACAGTTTCTTGATCAGCTTCCTAAAATTCACTTTGTCCTTGTAAGTTGTGGGTGAACATATAGATGTGAAAAGGAGTTTGATTCAAGTGACAGGTCTTGTTATGAGAAAATGTAGAGTTGCATTATTCCTGCATGACCATAGCAACAGGGTGATGAAATACATCTTTTAATAGCTACTGATCCCAGCCACTATTATTTCTTATGTTATTCCTGATGTTGTATTTCCGAAAGCACTTTTTACAGAATTTCTACTCTACAGGAAAACTTGAAAGTCTATTTTCCCTTGAATTGCAACAAGACCAAGTTGAAAATATTGAAATTCTCTGCAAACTGGAAATGCTGAGTTTTGATGTGCCGTATGTGGCAGTCTTTTCTCTCGGCCATACAACAAGACTGAGTCAATACTGCAGTTCTGTGACGACAGAAAAACAACAGTAAGTGATGGGAAAGATCTTATTTGTCTATTGGTGTGCGTGTGTGTGGCAGGGTGTTGGTGTTTTTTTTCCATCCCAGTAACCAATAACTCGTTTCAAAGGCTTTCTCCATTTTATGACCTCGACGGAGATGACTCAGATGAGAATATTTCTGAAATTTCCCTTGGAGGTTATTGCACAGTTTTATAGCCCGTCACCATAAACAATACTTTTGTGAACACATTAAGCTCTTAAAAATACGTATTTGTAAACTTTTGTGTAAGCTAATGTGAGTTCTGTAATAACTTGGTGGCATCAAATGGACTTGTCCTGGGGTATGGTGCTGGGGGCTGCTCTCATCCAGGGAGGGTTTGTTTGCAAATACGTAAACAAGCATCCTTGCAAAAAGAAAACCCTGCAGAGCGCAGGTGCAGTGATGGTGTTAGCCCTCACTTCTCTGCCTTGAAAACTGCTTTTAAGAGATCAGAATAGAGGATGCTGCAGACACTTAAATTTGTTGGTTCTTCATCTGTGCCAGCAATTCTTTTTAGCAGGATTTTTCTTTTGTTCGCATCCCAGGGCTGATACTTCGTTGTCCCTTGTGTGGCTGGTTTTGCTGGCACATTTTATAGGATTTGTGTGGCAAGGTTTTGGTAGAGGGGGGGCTACAGAGGTGGCTTCTGTGACAAGCTGCTAGAAGCTTCCCTTGTGCCTCATAGAGCCAATGCCAGCTGGCTCCAAGGCAGACCCACCTCTGGCCAAGGCCAAGCCAATCAGTGATGGTGGTGACACCTCTGTGATAACATATTTAAAAAGGGGGTAAAAGAAACCTGCACAACAGCAACTGCAGCTGGAGAGAGGAGTGAGAATATTGTGAGAGAAACAACTCTGCAGACACCAAGGTCAGTGAAGAAGGTAGGGGAGGAGGTGCTCCAGGTGCTGGAGCAGAGACTCCCCTGCAGCCCATGGTGGAGACCATGGTGGGGCAGGCTGTCCCCCTGCAGGCCATGGAGGTCCACGGTGGAGTAGATCTCCACCTGCAGCCAATGGAGGACCCCACACTGAGCAGGTGGATGCCCCAAAGGAGGATGTGACCCTGTGGGAAGCCTGTGCTGGAGCAGACTCCTGGCGGGACCTGCGGCCCTGTGGAGAAAGAAGCCCACACTGGAGTTAGTTTGCCGGCAGGACTTGTGACCCTGTGGGAGACCCACACTGGAGCAGTCTGTTCCTGAAGGACTGCTGCACCCCGTGGAAGGGATGCATGCTGGAGAAGTTCATGAAGAACTACAGCCCTTGGGAAGGACTCACATTGGAGAAGTTCATGGAGAACTGTCTCCCGTGGGAGTGGCGCCATGCTGGAGCAGGGAAACACTGTGAGGAGTCCTCCCCCTGAGGAGGAAGGAGCAGCAGAGACAAGGTGTGATGAACTGACCACAACCCCATTCCCCGCCCTCCTGCACCGCTGCGGGGGAGGAGGCAGAGAAACTGCAAGTAAAGTTGAGCCCAGGAAGATGGAAGGGATGGGGGAAATGTGGATTTTAAGATTTGGTTTTATTGCTCATTATCCTACTCTGATTTGATTGGTAATAAATTAAAATAATTTCCCTATGTCAGGTCTGTTTTGCCTGTGATAGTAATTGCTGAGTGATCTGCCTGTCCTTATGTTGACCCATAAGCCTTTCGTTATATTTTCTCTCCCTCTGTCCAGTTGAGGAGCAGCAGTGAAAGACTGGCTTTGGTGGTGCCTGCCAGGGTCAACCCACCACACACATTGAGGTATACACTAGCAGAGTGCCATAGTATAAGGGTGACCATATTGACTTGCTTCTATTTATGGCTGCTAATCAACAAATTACCCTTCTTCCATTAATCTGAGTAATGATTAAATCTATTTATATTTTAGGCTTTACCAGTATACCATGGCAAAATGTTGTGTAGTTTTATAAGCTGTGTGGGAAAAGTCATCCTTTTGCTTTAAAATTGCATCAGATAATTTGAATAGCTCTCAAGCTAGGTAGTGAGAAACAGTGACTACTTCAGTGCTAGTCACCTTCCAAATGCCATCCGGTCATATCTGCGTCATGGATCAAGCCCTGGGCAACCTGATCTGAACCCAGAGCTGACCTGCTTTGAGCCAGAGGTTGGACCGGAGACCTCCTGAGGTCCCCCTCCAGCTTGAGTTTTCTTATGAGCCTGTTTCTCCCATCAGCCTGCTCTCTTCTAAACTATATTATATTACATTACATTACATTACATTACATTGTATTACATTGTATGATATCATACCATATGATATTGTATCTCTCCTTTTGTAGCAGATGTTTTGTATTTTTTTCATCCTTATATTTCTGCCTTTCCTTCCCCACCCCCTGCCAATCCTTTTTATCATGGGAGGGGAACTGGTAAAAAATCCAAGGGTTCTAGTTACCTGTATTACTTTTTCCATGGCAGGTGTCTTCCATACAGATCATTTGTCTACTCCTGCAGATTGGCTAGCAGCCAACATTGAGATTTGGTCTCTTCAGGCAGTATCCTGAGTTTTGCTGTCACATTTGTGTCAAGAGATCAAGGCAGAACTGTGTTTATGAAAATAAATTCAGTTGCCAAAACTTTGGTCTGAAGGATTGTCCTGTCCTAATAGCACTTGTTCACATAGACACTGGTCACATAGACAACTAACCTGGAGAACTGTGTAGAGACAGACTGTATAATAGTGCCTGGAAGTAAATTACTTTAGGTCCCTAATGGCTTCTCCTGCATTTAAACTCATGATGTTGCAAAGGAATTTTTTTTACTTTATCATCAGTTTCAAAAGTTAGCCAGACATTGGTATTTCGTTTAGGGATTTAAGCTTATGAAGAAGCAGTTATAGATTTTTCCATATTATCATGTGGGATAACTGCATAGTTGCCATATAAATACCAATGAACTAGGGCTTCCTATCAGGAATTAGAGTAGGAGTATTTGAATGGGTTTCAGACTTTAGATTCAGACTTGCCTTGTTCTACTAAACTTGCTGACACACCCCTAAGCTGTCTGTTGGACAGACCTGATAGCTGTTTCTAGTAAAAGAAAGAGATTCAGGATTAATCATTCACAGAAGACAGATTAATCAGTTGTGGAAGTTCAAGTTTCTTTTAATTTAGACTATTAATGTATGCAACACACAGAAATGAAATGGGTCAGGAACGGTGGATTAAATTTACATATGTAATGTAATTACATTACAGATGTAATCCACTATGCCTACATCTTCAAAAACATTTCAGGTGTCATTGTTAGAAGACTTTTGATGCTTGTTTGAATTTTAGTTTAGTCTATAATGTGGATGTACTCCTTATGATATATACTGTAGTACTGTAGTTCTATAGACAGTATTTCAACTGTCAATATTTCAATACTGTCTAATAGACAGTATTTCAAATGGGGATGATAACAGGCAAAAGTATGGTAGAAAATTACATGAAGCCAGACAGCTACAATTACTTCAAGTCGCTAAAGGCTTTCTTTTTTGTGGTCTTGAAGGAAAAATACTAGTTTGTCTTACAGTACTGCTTGCAGTCTTAGCCAGGTCCGGGTGCTGCTGTGCTAGCACTGTATCTTAATGAGTGGAGAAGCAAATGGAAAAACAATTAGTCTGTATAGCTGCATTTTTCTGGAAGTCAAACTTTTTTACCAACAATTGCCAGATGAGGTCAGAGTCCAGGAATTAAAAAAGAAATCATTGCTGCTGTTCCAAAATGCTGGAACAAGTGTGGTGTTACGCCACTACTCAAGAGCTAGACAAAGAAAGACATGGTTGCGAAAAGCTTTTCAAGCATCACACTACAACTCCTGGCTGTCTAAACCTGTGTACCTTTCACAAACTCTTCCTAGCCTTCACTTTGCAACATTTTGGCTGTAATCAGAGAGATTTCACTTTATTAGCCTTGTCACAGTCCTTCTGGCTTGTGATGATATCACAGAATCACAGAATCACAGAATAGTCAGGGTTGGAAGGGACCTCTGGAGATCATCTAGTCCAACCCCCCCGCCAGAGCAGGGTCACCTATCATTACACTCTTCTTATAAAATGCTTTACTCTGGGTAGTTTCTTCCTGCTTGTGATGAGGAATCATGAAATTTTCATCTTATTCTGTCACTACCAAGTGACCCAGTCCATATTTCTCCCTCCTATGCTTTAGTGTAAGTCATAGATAATTTAGGCAGCCATAGGAAGCTTTACAATTTCAGACAGTTTAGGAAGATTTTTCCAAAAATCAAAGGACTTTAGACATCCAAGATGCTCTGAATCATCCTTTGTAGGTGCACAGCTCTGTCCACTGACTACACTGGGGAGAAAAGCTTCTTTTTTTGGTCTTCTGAGTCACAAGTCAGTTGGATTCCTCAAGCAGCAGGATGAGGATGATCAGCTGGCAGGGGGACTGTGGATTCACCTCCTTCCTCAGGGAGGAAAAATTTCTGGGATTTGTCAAAAGCAGCTCTGCTGGCCCAGACATCGTGTGGGAACTCAGTGGCCAGCAGAGCAAAGCAGCCCCAAACAGAGCTCGTAACACAAAATTTTTCTCTTATGGGACATGGTCTCTAGCAATCAGTAGAAGCACTCACAACTGATTGGTATAACTCAAGGATGGATGTGTTGTTTCAGATCAAGGGTCCTTCCAGCCCCATACACATCTGCTGCACTGGTGCCTGAGGAAGAACAGCACAAGCCATTTCCCCCCAGCCTGATGTGGTTTCCCAACAGTAACCTATAATTAATTTTTCCATGTACTTGTGCAGCCCCCCCCAGGTAACTCTTCCAGCTTATTCTAGAGCCCAGAAGGTATCAAACATCTCCTACTAACTTTCCCACAAACATCTTTCTAATCCTCAGTATCCCCTTATGCCCTATCTTGGAGTACGGTGACTCCAAAACCTTGGGTTTTCTTACAGCACTCTTCTAGCATGTGTCACTCAGCCGGTTTGCCAGTAAGCTGCAAAGAGAAGAGCTATTGCTGACGGAGATGGGGAGCTCCCAGCCCCCAGTGGGACGAAGGGCTCTTCCAGATGTCCTCTGCAGCTGGAAAATCAGTTCTGCTCATAGGAAAGTGACTACAACGCTCAGGGCCTGTCACATCATTTTTTATCTGAAAAAGATTTGGTTAGGTTGTGACAGAAACATGTCTGTTAAAAAGATAAGTTGGCCTCTGCCTTTGAATCTTTTGGCAATCTCAGTTATGAGCTTGGAGCAGAGTGAGCCCCATACGCTAAGCGCTCAAGTATGAAACTGCTCTGTGGGGCATTGCAGGCACCTCCAGGATTCCAACACCATTTAAAACACATAACCTGGGTGTTTTTTCCCCACCACTTGGAGAGGCGTTTCTAAATTGTTTCCTCAT
Source organism: Ibidorhyncha struthersii (assembly GCA_013398815.1). NCBI lineage: Eukaryota > Metazoa > Chordata > Aves > Charadriiformes > Charadriidae > Ibidorhyncha > Ibidorhyncha struthersii. Next base: position 323,697 of record VZSZ01002900.1, on the reverse strand, counting down.
GGCCTTCATGGTCCAACTTTCCTGGTCAGAGTTGAGCTGTCATCTTCTGGGGAAAAACGTCTTTGGTAGAGCAATCAAGACAAAGGGCTCTTCAGTAAAAGGGAAAGAAAAAGAAAATAAAAAGCAGGGAAAAGTGCTGGAAAGCAGAGGCGGTGGAGGGAGGGTGGGAACCGTGACCCCACTGCAGCCCTGCAGATGTGCTAGATGACCACGCTTGCCCTTGGGGGTGTCCTTGGAAGCAGTCGGAGGTCTACATCATATCTACCACCCCTTCTTGCCCCCAGATGAGCATGATGTCAGGCTCCTTGCACAGCTGTGAGTCTGAACACTGAGTGCTTTTCATTATTGGCTGCTCGTGCTCAGTGCCTGTTTGCCCAAGCTCATGCTACGCCTCCTCTGTTTCTCCCCTTCCTGGACCCTTCCATTGCCATCCTTCCTTTGCTCTCACCATCTCCTTTTTTTCTCCTCTTCCTATGCTGTGTTTTCATCACTCCCTTTCTCCTTTTCCTCCCATTACCCCATCATGTCCCTTTGCTCCATCTTCGACTCTGCCTCCTTGTAATATTTTTTTTACCTACACGGGGAAAGTAATCCACCACATTGCTGATGTTTTTCTTCTCTGCTGTGTCGTGTCTTTCTGAAAAGGAAGCACTTCACATGAGGGTCTGTGTTGTTTCTTGTCTTTCTGGATCACAAAAGCAGCTCCCCATGGAGTCCTCTAGGCACCATGACAATATAAATAGCAATAGTTAATGGAGCACTGCATGTACGGAAAAGGTGGGAGAGCTGATGACATTGGGCTGACATTTGGGAACATATACGGCCATTAACAAAAGGCTGCTGAGATGTTTCCTCTGCAATTGCGGAAGCAATTGCTTAGCACTATAGACTGGTGTTAACTCCCAGGAGTTACCCATTAACACACAAGCAAGGCACAGAGTTATGGGTATTTAAATATAGAAGAAATCTCTGCATAAGCAAGTTTAATGAATGATAGCTGCAGATGGAAGTATACACCTTAGGCTAGGTCCTTGCAAGGTCTGCCCAATTGCTGTTGGCCAAAGTAAACACCAGCCAAGGCCTTAAGGACTCTAAATTGCTTTTCCATACAGCAACGTCTTTCAACATATGGCTGTTGGCAGTACACGATGAACAAGCTCACAATGCAATACCCTTTCCTATATCTTCCTTCCAAAACATCCCCACCTGAAAAGAAGTATTTCTGGGTTTTCTCTGGCATACTGCAGTAACATGCACTGATGCACCACCAAGTGTGCTTATGGAACTCTTCAAGAGACACTGAGCCGCACAGTGAAAGCTGGCCATTAAGACATGTGTCTGTTCTGCACAGCCTTTACAGGAAAATTCTTGAGGTCTTTGTGCCTGCAGAGAGCTCTGCTAGAGGAGAGGGGAGTGAGGAGACGTGGGAGAATAGCAGGAGGGAGCAGGGAGCTCTTCCACCTGCAACCAGGAGCTGCTTCCTATCTCCAGGCTCCTGGACTAGCAATCAAAGCCTGATGCATTTAATTTAAACCTACACAGCACAGTTAGGCTGTCAGCGCACTGTCTTGCTGCAGTGACGCCCAAGATATCCCTGCTGCTATTAGGCACCAGTAGGTGCCTATTTCTGGTTCTCCCCATCTTCTCTGTGCCCATGTGGCCATTGCCTGACCCTTGGGTGATATGCTTAACTTGGTGTGCTGTACAGATGTCCTTTGAGAAGTGTATAGAAGGTGTCAGGGATTTCCTTACACTTTGGATGTGCTGGGGTGACCCTTTGATGCATGTTGTAGCACCACGCTGTTCCCACCACTGACACTGCAGCACTGCTGTCGCTCTGTGGTGGTGGCCCTAAGGACCATGGCATCACATAAAGGGTTTTGGGGGGTTTATATTCCCAAGTTTCTTGTAACTCTGAGATAATTTCCAACCATGCAGGCAGCCCGAGTCTCCATTTTCTGTCAAACAAAAGGCTGTCTGGTTTCCTGCGTGAGGGCTGCTCTGTGGCTGAACTTTGCTCAGTGACTGCATGGTTTGGGTCCATAACCTGCCTGACCCCCCCGGCACTTCAGCTCTCTGTTTTCCACCAGCCTCTGGGAACAAGGGGGAGGAGGGAGACGTGATGGCATACCAAAACTTGTGCTCCTCATGACCTGCTCCTGTGTTCCCTGAAGTGCATCAGACATGCCCCATATGGCTAAAATGGGTTTGATATGAACCCTGGTTGGTTACTGTATCTTCACAAGCCTACTTAAGAAAGTCTAGCACAATAGTCCAGAACAAACAAATAGGGTTTCTTTTCCCTAGCCAATTTAAATATATTTGTTTTGCTTCCCAGAGGCGCTTTTGTTGCTAGCATGACTTTTTGTGCTTGACAATGACTTTACTTTGCATATAGGGTGAATTTTAAAACTTTCTCATTGTCCCTGTTCACTCGAGGGCAGTATAAAATATCTCTAGCATTTCCTTAGGCTTCCATTCCCCAAACAACTTATACATACCATTTTAAACATCTTTTTTTCTGTGATAATTTCAGGAATGTCATTCAAGTGGTGCAATCATATTTTGGCCAGGGTCCTTCTTTTTAGAGCATAATGGGCCTGGGAGTATGCTGTCCTGTCCAGATGATGCTATCTCAGCCAACTGGCCCCAATAATTCTATTACAGGCTCTCCTTTTATGATGTTCATAGCCTCTTTTTGTTGCCAAAAAGTTTCCCTGACCTCTTACAAGACCAGCATGAGCACTGGTTTGCTCTGGACTCCACTCTTCGGCGCTTCTGTTCAAAGGGTGGGTTTCCCCACAGGTGGTGGGTGAGCCAGATTTGGTAACCTGCCAAATTCCCCTATTCCCTCCCACCCTCCAGTAGATCATAAAGGGCAGGAAAGGGAGAGGAAAGCCAGGATACAGCAGGTGGGTCTTGAAAACTTACAGGATGGGGTAGTTCCCTGTAGGAAGGAAGGATTCCAGGTATAAATACCGTCATAAGAAGGGCAAGTCTGGTTGCCAGAAGAATAAAGGCAATGTTTGGCTACTTGACTGCTATCTTCTGGACCTGGTTAGCAACTAATTGCATTATAATTTTGAGGATGGAACAATTGTGAGAGGTTCACCAACAACCAGCAACTGTCTGGAGCGTTTCAGCAAGGGACAACCATTTTACCCTTCTAACTTTTCTATAACTGTAATGGCTCCTTAACTTCCTGATGCAAAATAGGTGTTCATGCTGAGATCTGCATTTTACTTTTCCAGGAAATCTGCTTTTGCAGACAAATTCCTTTCTGTGAAGTATAAGGCTGTTTATGAAGTGCGAAAAAAATTGCATGGACTAGTGGTACATAGGAAAAGATTCGTCATTCTACAAAAATTCTCCCATTTTATGGTGGAAGGGAAATGGAAACTTAGAGTTGTATTTTTTTTAAATAAAAAAACAAAGAAGGAATCAGTGGGGGAAGAGTGATCCTGCAACAGTGAACTTATTGGTAGTTAACATACTTACCTAGAGGATTAAGGCACTGCAAAAGCTTATCCTGAGCACTTGTCCAAGAGCCTCTGTGAAAGGGTAAACCTCCACACTATCTACCAGACAGAGGAGAGGGGGAAGGCCTCAGCTGTGTTTTGACAAAGAAATTCCTTGCTAGACCTGATAAATATTTCTGAAGGACGGTTTAGTTGAACTTGGCTTGTTTCCATAAAAATATTACATTCCAACAAAGGACAGATTTGTCCAAAAATTTCCACTGGGCTCAAGTGGAGATGTTTCCTTGCTTCCCAGAGTATGAAAGAGGCGAGAACAACCTCATACTTTAGGGGGGAGATGGAGGGGGGAGGGACGTGTCTTCTGGTTCTGAATGAATGTAGCCCAACATGTCTACTCCTTACTCATCATGACTCCACTCAATACACAATATTATTAAGCAAAATAAACTTCCCATTAAAGATGTTGTTGTTTGAGATCAGGAGAAGTCCAGGACCCAGCTTGAAAAAGGTTATGAGTGAGTTTCTGCAGTCCTGGCCATGGCCCGCAACGTCTAGAAAGAGCTACTTTGTTATTGTGTCTGCAAACAGTGCTTTTTTGTTTAAGGACTCTGTTGATGGGAAGGTTAAAAATTGGCTAGTTATGTAGGGACTTTATAAGTAGATTGGAAATATGTTAAAAAAAAAAAAAGAATGACAGTAAAATACCACATTGCTTATCTAAATGTTAAGCTGAGCCAAGGGAACCTTAGCACTGCCCTTTCATGGATTTTTCCTGTTGTGGCCCCCTGTTATCTTTAATATATTTAATTTAAAATTGTTTTCATTTCACCTGTTTTGACTTCTGATATCATTGCGAAGTAGGGCTGAAGCCATTTATTGCCTGATGTGCATTTTCTTTATCTTATAATTCTTTTAAGCATTAACTTTACTTGTATTCATTGCAACATTCTTACGTTATACTCTATTCTAAATTAAAATTGTTCTTTTTCTTATAGTATGTTCCTGTATAAATACTAAACAAGAAGCTTAAAATAAATCCTATATGCTGCTCTGGAGTATTTTAAATTATGATTAAAAGATTAAAACTTGGTATATGTTTATTATAACTTTTACAACTAGATTCAGAGATACACACCAGTTTTTATCTCACAAAGCAATAAACTCAAAACAGTTAAACTGATTTTGCAACTGATTTTTGTTTTACCAGGGGAGTAAATAGCCCTAAATATAGCATAAAATTGGACTAGTTTCTTCTGCTGCTTGTCCTTGGTGTGTTGCTGCATTCCCTTAATGCAAATGCACACTCCTGCCTGTGGAATAACATGTCTTTAGGATGCAGGCATGTATATACATGTGTGCGTACGTGTACACACATTATTTTGACATCTGCTGGGGAGCTCTGGATGAACGGGCAGCTTTTACAGAGACCATTTCCATAGTTCTGGTTTAAAACTGGAAAGTTTCTCATCTGTGGTTGATTTGTCTTCTCCCTTTCCATTAAGAATGGTCATCATATTCCTTCTTAAAAATAGGTCTGAAGACAGGAAATACCTTTAGGGCAGGGTAGTATTTTTATAGTAGAAATGAAGGTACCCATAATCCTGAGAAAAACAGAGACACAGTCAAACCTGTCATGGATAGAAGATGTTGTGTCTGACCCCAGAGCTGCCCCTATTTTGCATCGGAGGATGGACCAGAGGTCCAGAGGTCCCTTCTAGCCCAGGTTATCGTGTGATTCTACCATTGCTAGTTGTGTTCATTGCTTATTGTATTGCAAATCACACATAAAGCATTTGTGCGAATCATGGTTAGCTGCAATACCTGCATACCACAAAAATAATCTGATGACATTTGCTGCTATATGAAATTTAAGCAGTTATTCTGGTAAGTGGACATTAGCATGAGATTTTTCTTTCAGTCAGGCACATGCAAAATGCATACCTTCTAAATAACAAGAACATGCCATATGCAAAGAAGGTGCTGCATTAGCACTTCAAGTAAAAGTTGAGTTGCTAGACAGCTTTCCTTTACTCAGGAAGGATGTCTTCCCACTTTGCAGCAAAGAGAAAAAAAGCTTCATTTTTCTAGATTCACTACTATTGTAGGAAACCCACCCTGGTCCCTCTGCCCAACTGATACCAAGGTCTTCTGCGCTGTGCTGTGAGATTTGTAGATTGAGGTAGGAAGCCCAAAGTCTGAATCGCTGCAGAAGACTCCAGCTGATCACCTTCACCTTCTGATAATAAATGTGACTTGGCCATTGTTAGACCACTCTAGATCATACCAGCTTTGTCTGGAAAAAAAGTGGGCTGCAAATCCAAATTTTCACATTGCTTACATCAAGCAGTAAACTTGTAACAGTGAGACAGTGCTGAATAAAAAAACATGTTCAACCTTGGCTTCAGTCCTTGCCTGGTTGTCAAATTTCTGTAGATTGTCTCCTCTCAGTTGAGGACAACAACAACTGGAACAGTTATGGAATGCAGGTGAAAGCAAGCTTTTAGGTAGAATTAAATTGGTAAAAACCAGCTGAATAAAATAAGCTAAAAAGCAAAATGTTCAGAAAAATTTACTTTTATGCAACTCATTTTTTCAAGTAAATGCACTTAACTTGCTATCATCTTAGAGCCTGTGCCCTAAGGGTTATGAGAAACAGGGATTGCAGTAGGGAAATGAGCAGGGGATTTTGATAAGGAACTGAAAGTGTGCGGTCATTAAATTATTTTTGATTAAACATCAATAGTAGAGTAAGGAGAACTTGGCCTGATCTGAGGAGAATCATGTTGCTGTGAACTGGAAGGTGGGGCTGGCTTTGTGCAAGTCAAGCAAATCTAGACTAGCCTAAAATCTGATGATGGATTGCTCTGTCAAAGCTTTATTCAAGTGGGTGCATTTATGGCCATTTAATAATAAGGAGTCTTATTCATAATCTCTCATGTTGCCTACCCATTCATGTGCTGAATCATAAGTAATGTAATTTATTTTCTAAAGGAAGGATCTTCCTGTGAAAATGGAGCTAGAGGCAAATAAATAAAAATTTTATTAGTCACTCAAGAAAATGTACATCTTTTTCTGACTTCCAGTTCCCCCAATAAATTTTATAGTTATTGAGAATGAGCATGCAGATTCAATGTGATGGGAAGTAGTACATCCTTCTCTCAACCTGATTTTTTCTCAGACCAACTGTTATGAAAGTGCTGAAGCAAATAGTTCCTCAGTTTATCTTCTGGTTCCTGGTATGTAAGTGAAGAAGAGGAAAAATTAAAAAAAATAAAAATAAAAATTCTGTATTAGAGGCTGGTCTTGTAGTATCTCACTATGACTGAAAGCAGAAGTGACAGAAATCTCATGGGAACCTTTTCTAGTGAGTTTCCCTGTCCATTTTTGCTCTTTAGTTTTTCAGAACTCAGTTCTAAATCCAATATGCAGATACAGAAGAGTTTTTTCAAATTGCTTCATAGTACTAGGCATCCCAAGGTGCTGGTTTATGTTAAATGATGCCTGAAGATTTTTCAGTTCCCTAACAGATTACATACAAAAATGGCTTTGTACCTGTCATTCCATTGCATCCTGCTGAAGATGGAGACTGGAAAGCACCACTAAAATAGCTGCTGCTTGTTCCTAGGAAAGGACATAAACTTTGCAAATGATGTTTGCAGCAGAACAACATTATTCAAATCACGTGCAACCTCACCAATGTCAAATTTGATGTGATGGCTGAAGTCATTGTAGACCTGACTGTCAAATAAGCAAATATTTAAGAGGACAGCGGTAAATGTTCACTTGTTTGCATAGAAGGTTTAAAGGGAGTTATGAGAAATAGTTGCAAGAAAGGGTGACCAAGGAAGTGACTTTAAAGAGGAAATCAACTTCTTAAAAACCAAGGGACCTTGGGGATTTTAGTTCTCTATTCACAAAGCCTTCATATGAGAAATGGTTTTATTTTTGCTGTTGCTTTTAAAAATTGGTCTGTGAAACACTAATGATCTTGGCTTATTGGTAAGCCTTTGCCTGCTCTTACTTTTTCTATATCTTATTTAAAGCGATATTTTAAAGGAAAATCCTTACACATTTGGCACCTATTTACTAAGTGATAAGGAACACTTGCTGGCACTAAGTGGGAGCCCTGGACTTCAATATCAAACAGAAGATCTCCAGAGATGCTTTCAGAAGTGCCAAAGAGTTGCAGAAATCAAAACCCTGGGCTTTGCTAAAGCAGAGTCACCTTTCAAAGTCTCATCTCTCGTTAAATGTTCTGATGTTTGTTTTGTAATTATGTGAGACACTAATTTGGTCTTCACGGGGGGTGTTCATATGGTCTTAAATATTCCTCAAATTAAGGCAAGCACCCTTTTTCTTTATTCAGACTGAGGAAGAATGTGTGGAAACGTGAGTACGGTGTTTAATCCATCTCTGTCTACTGAGTAGGAGAGCCTTTTCAATCAAATGAAAAACATACCTGATATAAAATGAAGATTATTGAGAACACTCAATCTTATTTACTATACAGTAATGCCAGCTCGCTTCTGGTATTGTTTTATGTATTTTGCTTGATCTGTAAAAGGACCTTCCTTTTCATGGTAAGGTTGGGAAATCTTTTGTTTTCCATTAAGACTGGGTCAGTTATGGTGGCAAACACTGAAACATTTCACCTAGCAAACAGTGAAAAGAAGCTGGTTTTATTGTTCCAGAGCCAGAAATACATCCTGAATTTGTCTGAAATTCTACCAATCTATTGGATACCAATAAAATTCAGTCCATTTCTAATTTAGAAAAGCATATTTTTTTTGTGCTTTCACTGAAATGCTCTGCACTATGAAAATCTCAGCCCTGATTTACTTGGAGCGGTCTCTACTTCCCTGCCTCATTGAACATAATACCTTTTTAACAGCTTCTTTAAGATATGATTGGATCATCTTGTGTTACATCCCAGTCTTAGGTAAGAACTACTATTTCAGAGCTGAGCAAGCTCAATGCAGTTTTGTTTTAATTATTACCTGTGACTGCTACTTAGCAATTCTGCCAGTATTTGTTAGGCACGGTTATTTACTGTTGTCTAGGCAACAGGCTGGAAAGCCACAACTGAAAGGATATCAAGTTCTGTCAGTTCTCAGGCCAAGGTTTTGAAGGTGCTGAAGAACATTTCTGGAGTCAGCGTCATGAGTTTTAGTTGTGTTTTGTTGCTTTATCATGGTTCACTGAAGTTTTTGAGGGCTTAAAATCACACTGAACAATTAATGCTTTTGTAGTCTTGCAGAGCTGGGTTTTTACACCAAAGTTGTGTTGCTTCTCAGGGTCTAGGTCTCACCGCCCGTCTCTGAAGACCTTCCAGCATAAATTCAGAAATATCCTTATTAGCAGCCACACATTCTGGTGTTACACTAAAGCCAGGATGACTTGCACAATGTTTCCTTGATGAATGCTTATGAAAATATTTCCTTTGGGTAGATCTTCATGGTATAGAGGAAAGCAAGATGAGACGACATGACATTCGGGGAACATGCCTTCTCCAACTGCCACCCAGCTGCTCCATGGTGCTCAGTGTGATGGACATTGCTTTCACTTTTTTTCCCATTTTGGGGTGTTTGTGTTTAAAAAGTTTCATAGAAAAGTCTACCACAACTGTAGTCCTTTTGTGGGAAATGAATGGGTGTTAAAATTACCTGTCAGCAGGGCAGGTTTGAACAAGGATGCTTGCACACACCTATATCCACTACTGTGTAAGCCTGAAGTAATGAGCTACACCTGGTTACCGTGAAAAAATAAAGTGCAGAGCAAGAATGCATTTGCTGCAGGATCCTCCTTTACTTTTTGCAAGTATTTTTTGTTTTATCCTGAAACAGAAGCATGAACTACTACTTTGCTACTGTATTAAGTAAATATCTGAGACACTTGCAAGAGCCTAGTTATGTGACACTTTGTATTTTCCCAGTGCCCTTCTGGTAACAGCTACTATTTAACAGAAAAAAAAAAGAATATTAGGATTATAGTTGGTTACAAGATGCAATGTATTTTCAACTTTCTGTGGACATGACCTGCATTAGGCTAGATCCTCAGCTGGTGTAATGTGGGTTGGTTTGAAAGTAGATGCTTTGAACATTATTTGCTGCCTTCACCCAGATGTGGGGTTTCTGTGTGTTCCTTTCTATCTGATGGCTAATACCCACTGGATAAAATGGCTTGGCTTGCCCCGAACTGAGAGCAAGCAACCTGCATGAGTCAAACCTTGAGTGCTTTGTACCCTGCCCTCTCCTGATGGTAAACTACTGAGATCTCAGAAGCTTTAATATCCTCTCTCTACTGATGGTGCTCAGCTCCTGACTTGTCCAGGCCACCTCTGACTGTCCAGTTTCTCAGGCTTTAGTGTGGCTGTAAGTGAATGTTGAGATTTTCAGCGTGGTCTCAGGATTTTCAGCTAAGAAAATCCCAGAAAGGAAAATTTGTGAATTTCTTGTGCTACCTTTTTCCTTCTCACGTTGTTGCAATCTACTTTCTTGTTTGTTTTGCTCCTGAACAGCAGAGGGGGAATGTAGTGGTTGGGCATTTGTTTGTTTGTTTGTTTGATTGAGTGTTTGTTTTTGTTTTGTTGTTGTTGTTGTGATCAGTCTCTTGCCAATATTAGTGAAAATGTCTGGACTTACAGGGTAAGTAGGCACAGGAGTCACTGGAGATTTTATACTAATCTTAAAAAATAAGTATCAGAGGAAAAGAAGTTCAATTCGAAATCAATCATGTTGCCTCTCAGTATAAGGTTATTTCCAAACTGAAACTCCACCTTAAAGGAAGAGGAGCATTCAGCTCTTTCCAATGAGAGCTTTTTCCATACGTTTCTTTGTGATGCTGCTGCATTTCTTCCTTGTGTGGCTCTTTTCATGCCTTTTAGCAAAAAGGTTAGGATCTCTCCATTCCACATTTAGAGTATAAAGCTACAGTGTGCTCATTTCTGTCCTATGTATATATGCATTTTCTTACAACTTGCAGTTTTTTTCCTTTCTGGTCTTCCAAAGGAAACAGCACATCTTTGCAATAAGCTTTTCCAGAGCTGTTCACCTATTTCAGTAGCTGTGAAGAGGCAAGGAACAAGTGATGGGTCTGTTCCACTCTACTTGGGTTCCCTCTCTCCTTCCTGTCCTTCCTGCAGCTTGATCCAGAAGCCAAAAGCCAACCTTTTGGCTTTTCTGGATTGATGCCAAAAGCCATAGGAGTATTTTCTTGCAAGCAGAAGCTGCTTGTGATAGAAATGTCTCCTGAAATCTGGGTAAAGCGGCTGCCTTGGGAGCATTAGTGCTCCAGCATAAAGGTCAGTACCCCTCCAGCGAGTGTATCAGAAGTAATAAACTTGGTCAGATGCCCACAGGGCTCTGACTCAGTGCCTGTAAAGACCTCTTACGCAGTGGGCAAGTGAGCAAATGATGTATGGCAAAAGCCCTCAGTAAAGGTGATGGTGTATGGTGACATGCTCCCAAAGCATGGAGCTCTCGTGCTGCTTGATGGACTTCCATCCAAAGGTATGACTTAAACACTGAGCCCCCCTCCTTTACCTCATTGCCTTGAGTGAAACAGTTACCTCAACCCAGCCTGGAGAGCAAGTATTTTGTAGGGCAGGTTTCCTCTGAGAAACATTCTTGCCTTTTGTATCACCAGGACATGCCCCTGCTCAGAGGGAAGGAGGAGCTCCTCCATGATCAAGCTATCTCATCCATTGTGCACTGAATCCATCCGGACTGGCCCTTCCCTAATTAGGGCAGCAGTGACCTGAAACACCTTCTCCACGGGTGACCTCGCTCTTGCCTTCTCCATGCCGCACCTCCCTGCGCAGTGCCTCACCATCCTGGTGGCAGCCGTCAAGCCTGCCCTGCCCCCACTGAAGCCTCATCATCAGCCTCATCTTCGCTCGTTCCCTTGCTCCACTTTGCAAAACAGAAACATGTCAAAATGAATTAACTTGTAGAGCAAATGAGTTGACTGGTTATTAAAGAAAAAAAAAAACACCACATTGCTCATACATGGTCTGCATGTTCCTCTGTTCACCTCTGTATGAGCCTCTGCATGAGGGCGGGAGAAGGACTGGAGTGATGCTCCTGGAAAGGTTCTCAGGACATTGAATTTTTGGGGATGAAAATGGTCACTGAAGTGATGAGGACTGAGTTTTAAGTCGAGGAGAGTTGCTGGAGGCGTTTAGGTGCCTGGATACAACAGGAATATACGGGAACTGCACACTGGTGGAGATGGGTGGAACTACAGGGCAGAGGCAGGACTGTCATATTCCCAGGGCTGGAGGGTCATTGGGAATATAGAGCTGTGGGTCACTGGGATAAGCCTTGGACCAAAGAGGATTTTGGGTGGTTGGAAGAAAGGTGACTCTGGCTGAAGGGATGTGGCTATGCGGTTGGTCGCTAGGAAGAGGCTGTGAGAGGACAGGGCACCGATATTGAGATGGGGAAGTATTGGAGACAGTCAACAGTGGGCTGATAGTGGGGGGCTGAACACAGAAGGGTGCTGGAGGTGGCATTTCATCAGTGGCTGGGTGGAGGCAGTACAGGGTGCATGATACAATCATAGAATCGTTAAGGTTGAAAGGGACCTTTAAGATCATCTAGTCCAACCATTAACCTAACCTGACAAAACCACTTCTAAACCATATCCCCAAGTACCACGTCTACCTTTTTTTTAAAACCTCCAGGGATGGTGAATCCACCACCTCCCGGGGCAGCCTATTCCAATGATGGATAACCCTTTCAGTGAAAAAACTTTTCCTAATATCCAACCTAAACTTCGCCTGGCTTAACTTGAACCCATTTCCTCTTGTCCTCCAACTTGTCACTAGGGAGAAGAGGTCAGTCCCCATCTCTCTACAACCTCCTTTCAGGTACTTGAAGAGAGTGATAAGGTCTCAGTTATCTCCCTCAGTTATCTCCTTCATATATTCCCCTCATTTCTTATGAGAGATGAAAATGTGGGGAAGAGACTGGGTGGCCTCAGAGGTGCTCTTTGGAGGAGAGGAACACATTGCACCAACTCATGCAGTTCCTGCTTTTGGTATTATTAAGCACACCACCGCTCTTGTCCTAACTCCACTGCCCATCTTTCCAGCTTGCATCACTCTTTGCAAAGTTAGTCAATAACTGTGATAAAGATAGCAAAGCAAGACCCTTGTGCAGAGGGAAGGTGGTCAATGAAGGAGTGGCTGTCACAGTGTCTGTCAACAGGAACAAGCTACCGCTGTTAAGAACATGCTCAAGTGCAAAGACCTTATCCAGTGGTTGCTTGTACCCCAAATCAGTTTCCCTTTCTGCAGTATGCTAAGCTTGAAGAGAAACATCTATTGACTGTTCTTGCTTGGGAAAGTCTTAGCACCTGATAGCGGTGAAGGGACAAGTTGGTGTTGTGCAACTCCAATATTGTACTTTCCCTCTAAAGCGCCTTGGTACTCAAGAGATAGCACTGCTGGAATCTTTACTATAGTAAATAGTACCTGGCTTCTCTTGGGATGTCATAGTGAAATCCCTTTTCACCATTTACCAAAGGGGCGCACGCACACACCCCTCCCGCTGCCCCCATATTTGGATGATTTAAGTTACAGGCATCTTGGGTTTGAGATACTAGAGACTTTAATGCTGTTAGTAATTCCCTGGAATTGTCCATTTAATCTCGAGTGGCAAATAAGGTGAAAGAGTTGTTTCATACTAAATATTGCTGAAGGAAATCACAAGCAAATGAGCCCATACAGGTAATGTTTTCCATTTATTTATATAAACAATTGCATTTTAAAAACATTCTTGCCCTACAAAAATAAAGTGAAAAACAATTCACAGAATTTTAAATAAATAATCTCAAACATACACATTTATCATGAGCAACTTGAACCCAGCCAAACCCAGCAGGCTGGGTCACAGGTAAGTGACTGTTGAAATGTGGCTGCAGAGTACAAAATGCAGAATGAACATGATTCTTTTCTGAAGCAGCTTATAACTTAACTCAAATGACCTGGTCTGAGGAATTCCTCTTTACCTACCCCAAAACAACTACATTTGTCCAGACTTGTCTCCCTTTGACTCTAAAGCCAAACACTTTTCTTTGTTAATGGCAGAAGGGTGCTCTGAAGGAACGTGTTCCAAGATGGATCCACCCAATAAACGTGATTTCATGTTTACCAAGTGTCCAAGCAGTTTTCACTTACTAGCATATACAGTACTGACCACCTTTTAATACAAGGTTATTAAAGTTTTTCCCTTCTTTGTGCTTCAAATAAAAAAAGGAAAACAAATGCCCTTCTTTCTCCCAAAGCATTCATACCGAAGACCACCTAAAATCAGTCACTGGCATTGATCACTATAGGACACCTTGATTCAGCTGTTCATACTAACAGCTACAAACTTACACAGCATAAGGCAATCAGTGTCTCTAAACAAATCAATAGAAACAGAAGTTACAGTCAAGCTATAGTACTGCCATAGCCATTACAATACATGAGCCTCTACAAATGTTTGAGATATTCAGATGAATTATAAAACTCAGGTCCTTTTCCACAAGTAGTCAAGGCATTTTGGGCAGGGGAACAGAATACCAGGTTGCTGCTCTATTCCAGTATGAAGTGACTTTTTCTTTTTACCTATAGTTCCCCAGCTGTTTTTATGGGAAGATCATCTTCTACATTTCCTCTCTAGAAATTAAAAAAAAGATACCCTTATATGCAAAGTTTGAAGTGCTGCTACAAGATCCTGTGTAACTTCTTACGTGCCCAGATGAGACTAGATATTTTGGTGCTGGATCAGGACAAATATGTCCAGGAGATTTTGTGCTAGCTAGCCAGCTTTAATTAAGCTTAAGTCACTTACTTAAAATGCCTCTGCTTATAAGTTATAAACAAAACATTATCCCTCCTTCCCACAATAAATAGTACTGTAAGTTACCATTATGGTTTGTGTACACAGACATAAGCTACCTTCAAGTCCTGGTGCCTTGAAGTTTTGCTAGATCTACTCTGCATTAATTTCTCTACTGTGTATGTTTACACAGCTTCTCAGTTTTCACTATTTCCCAATAATCTCTGTGTTTTGGGTACACAAAGCTATACTATAGTCATGTCCTTAACTAAAGCTGTACTGTCTGATTGTCCTTAAAGTGACAGAGATTAAAGTTATACTATCAAGTAGACCAGAGAACTACAGCTATGAAAAGAATTCCAATAGTTTGGACTAAGTTTAAGACCTCCCCAAACTTGCACAATAAAACATCTGTATCAAAATACAAGCACCCTTGTATTGCAGACTGAGAGTCAGTTATTTCTAAGCTCAGTACCTTGTTATCGTCCTTTTACACAAATAATTCTGTGACATATGCTTCAAAAACAAGTAGGATCCAAGAAAAGTTCTATTTTCTTTAAATAATTAAATTAAAGTAAGTATAATGCCACATGAAAGTAGATTTACACATAAAAACAAACATTAAGTTACTATACAAAGTGCCTTATTTGCAATGAGGGAGAGGTAGTATCAATGATAAATGCAATGCATTTTCCGACTTTACATAAACAAGTAAGTCTCAAGTATATATTTTTTTTTGTTAATCTTGGAGTGCTCATACTGAATATATAATCTTTTCTGGCACTTTTCATTAAGTCAAATTTTTCTTGTAGTTCTAGTTCAATTGCCTGTTTTCAAGTTTAAGAAGTTGCTGAGGCAATTACTTGCCTTTGTAGTGTTATATGACCTATCAAGTGAAAAGACAAAAAAAAAAAAACCCAAACCACCAACACCTTTTGTCAAGTATTAAAACAACACTGAAAAAAAAGTTGGAACCTTTGTCCACTTTGGAATACGTAGTTCTGTTACAGAAGACTTTAAACAAGGGATTCACCACTGTAGAGCTCAAACACAGGAAATCCCTTTTGTAAATGGAAGCCTTACCTGAGTAAGGAATCTAGGGCAACCCCCACAATGAAGATGCTCAAGTTTTTTTTTGTTTTTAAACACTTTAAGCCATAAATAGAATAAATTATATAGTTAAATAAATAAATAGATGGATTTTTTACAACTCAGCAGATCGCTCTTTCAGTAGTAGTGTGGGGTTGATATCTTCCATTGCTGTTTTTGAGGTACTAACATTAATAGTTGCCTCTGTGGGTTCAGGATTTAAGATGTGGAAAGCAGTGAAAGGACAGCCTTTCACATTGTTGCAGATGAGCTTCTGTAAGGAGGCAGTATTGATTATTTCAAAGCCCACTTTTCCACCAAAGGTGCTAGGCTTCCAGTACTCAGGGGAGCAGATAGCATTTCCCATCAGTCCCTTCAGAGAGAATGGTGCTCCAATCTCCACCATTGTTTCACCAAAGATGGCACCTGGTCGTGGCTTTTCTACAAGAAGGCCTGGGTACAGCTCCATAGCATCAATGTCTCCATACAGCTCTTCCAGTTCAGCTGCCATTTCTTTTTCTCCTGTAATTATTGATGAGTAAAAACTGTAAGTGGAAAAATCCTATTTTCATTGCAAGACTACCCTGTTGAAGTGCAGTAATAGCATTGCAGGACTCTCTTAGTCATTTTAAGAAAAGTGCCCTGTTTGTTAGAAAGGATGAAAACTGTTACCTGTAAGTTCTTCAAAGGATTTGAATGGTTTCAACATGAAGCGTTTCCTGTATTCATTCAAGGACTGGTATCTCATTTGTCTGCTTTGGTCAATTGAAGCCTTTGCTACTTTCTGTACTGCAACAGGAACATTTTTCCCACCTGCAACCTATTTAATAAAGATGAAAAGTAGTAAGATCTCCTGATAAGACTCATAAGGAAGTTGTGCTTTTATAGCATATGATTAGTGTTGGATAGCTTTATTTTACCACCTTGTCCCACTCCCAGTTTATGTCTCTGTCGGTTCACTAGCAACTTGAGAAAGTACCTACCCTGCCAGCACTTTGCTTGGAGAAAGATTTCACCATATGGGAAAGGCCATGTTCCAGCATTATAGAGTTGTTATAGAGGAACTGCTGGAAAGTGTACTCCTGGTCATGTATCTGGAAAGTGTCAGGCAAAAGTGGGTGCCAGTGGTACAGAGTGTTGAATTCAGCTGCAATTCGGTTCTGGTATTGAAATCGCTGGTTGAACAGCAGCTCAGGATCGAACTTGAGTTTGAAGTGGTAGCCACTCAAGTGTTGCACATAGTCCTCAATAACAATCTTGATTGTCTCTCCTGTTGGTCAGTGAAACAAGACAGAATATTGGTACTGGTTCCCTGAGAAACTTTAGGTGGTTACCCTGCTCTGAGAGAAAATACCATTTCTGAACTGTTCTAAAAAAATACTAGTGATTGGGATAACAAACACTTCAACATTCCGTAATCTCTTCTAGAAAGTAATTCATATATTTTATGTGACTAAGGGGTGGAACAGTACTTAAGATGCCAAGAGTTTTTGGCTGTGGTAGAGAAGCGTTTTTTATAGCCTGCCTCCCTCCTCAAGATACGCTTCTTTGTATGTTCCACAGAACAGCACACATCAGTATCTACATTGTGTTCAGTTACACAATACTCTCTAGGATAGAGGAAGGGGATAATGAAGAAAGCTGGATTCTGAAAACAACTCCTCAGCTTCTGAGCTGCTTAATACAATTGTCTTGGTTTATTGTTTCAGTCAGCTTGGGCAAGGTCTTTTCAAGCTTAGTGTACATCGCCATTTACATAAGCCAAAATACCACTCAACAGACAATTAGACAGGAGAAGTATTTAGAGTTATATTTTGTATGACTTCCTGAAGTTTAGACTTAATCACAGCCTTTCTTTTAAAGCATACCTGAACTGACCCAACCCCAGGGGGAAAATAAACAACCACAAGACCTGACAGTCTGAGGTCATCTAGCCTCACATGCTTTCTCTCTGAGAAATGAACCTTAGCTTCCTGCCTTTTCACTGCTTTCAGTTCTGTTTCCCTTAGATAAGGGAATTAAGTATCACTTAGCTCAGTTTTCTTTAGTTCTGTCTTTAACATAGCTGGAAGGAAGCTGTATCTCAATACAATCTCAGTGACAGGTCATGAAGGCTCAGATGTGTATGCCCTCACACACCAATTTAAGTAATAGCTTTCCCTCTTACTACACCTACTGCAGCAGATAATGGGTAGAAGTGTCACACTTCAAGAGGAGGTTAGAGTTGCATGTAGTAGAAGTGACACTCACCTATCAGTATAAGTCTAGTAGTTTGGAACAGCTGCTCATCATCCCACTCTGGATGCTCCTGTTTCAGGATGTCACAGACCCGGTTGTGTTCCCTCAGCCATATTGTAGCGTACATCATCAAGCCTGGGACCAAACCGAACACCTCCTGCCCGACAGAAAACTGCAAGTGTTCAGGTATGTGAGGAGGGTAGATCATCTCTGCCTGTGTGTCCTTCACCGTTGGTGGATACATTTCTCCGTCAATCATCTGCCGGGGGGAGGGAGAAAGAACAAAACAAGAATCATAAGCTACAATGCTTATCAGTTAAGCTGTGTTGACTCTGTTAGCACTGACTTTAGGCTTACACTTTAGATCAACTACGCCATGCACAGAGCACTAGTTTTAGGAAGTATGTCATCCAATAAGAAGGCAGGAATTTTGAGAAAAGACATACCTGGTATTTTAGCTTTCCATCTTTTAGAAGTCTCAGTTTAAGTTGTCTCTCCAGAGTCTCTCCATAAATGTGGTTCAAGTCAACCTATAAAATAAAAGCATTTGGAACATGAAGCCAACCTGCATTTTATGCTATTTTAGGATACATCCCACCGCTATGGATACCAATAGGAGTTCATCCCTTAGATGTTTACCTTTTAATTAGATGAAGCCAAATTATTTGCTGGCATCTGGTGCCATGTCTACATAAAAGCAAGTTGTTAAATTCACTGGCAATTTAAAAGGACGCTGTTTAAAGTGTCAGCAGCTTTCTATTATGCAGACGGCTCTTTGTAAATACAAATATATTTTATAGCTTTGTTTTAGATATACACATTACACTTATATTGAAGAATTCTTTGTCCAAAGGCTGCTTGTTTTGCAGGTAAAGATCCTAAATCCATGTCTGCCTTTGAAGTTCTTTTTAAACTAAGTCTCTTCAATTAGCAGCACATAAAATACTTTGAAGTGCTGGATACAGCTCTTTGCAACTGACAGAAAGAGTCCAGGAGAAGTTCTGCATACTCACTAGATCTAACATGCTTCAGGTGAAAGCAGGTTCTTGGGAATAATAAAAAAAATTCATAGAGATCAGTGTGCAGATATTCTAAACAGAACCACATGCTTTGCACAAGCAATTCTGACCCAGAAAGAGATGCTATCAAGTGCTGGAATTTTGCCTAAGGAGAAGTTACAGAAGGGGTAAGCCCATCAGTTTCTGGCAAACAGCATTGCACAGTATGTGCACAGTTGTTTGTGTACCCTGACAACATATAAGACACCATTCTAGCTGCTCAGTAGCTCCTGAGAACTAAGTGCTGTGTTCAAGTTACAGAGCTGTGATCGTACCCCATGGCCGAAAGCTTTGGTGAAGCCAGGTCCTTTCTTGTGGTCCGTCTTAAAGAACTGATGAGTGAAGTGTTGGGCAAAGAATGTGAACATCACATTTGTGCCTTGTGGGTCAGGAATAAATTTTTTTCTTAGCAAAAACTTTTCCACAATCAGCTTTGAATCTGGGAGCTCTTTCTTACCTGCGAGAGAAAGAAATAGTGAGATATTCAAGTCAACTATGTTTATGCAATACTTAATTTTGTTGATAACCACAAAAAGGCTTAAGACTTTCAGTGTATTATTGAAGGACAACAGCATACAAATAAGATGAATTATCTGCTTTTCTGTGCTCACTTTCTTGATTTTATTAGAAACTTCTAAATTCCCTGTAACTCAATAATGAGAACCAGAATGAGAACCAGATCTTTTAGGTCTTTACACAGGGTATCCAAAACATGGCTGTTCTTAAAGTCAACTACACTGAAAAGAGGTTATAGACAAGTAGGTCTCGTGGTATTTTCTAAGAGGGTAAGTAGAAATTCCTAGAATTATGCATTACACATCTGGTTTAATCCTTACCTTTAACACCCATTGGTGTTGGACAGTCAAGTCCTACTGGTGGAAGGCTTCTTGTGTAATAAGAAAGATTGGAATAAGCTTCCCAGCTTTTGTAACTATAATCACTGTTGTAAGTTGGTGGGCTGTCAATCAAGTGTGATCTTGCTGAAAAAGAAAAAAGTATTTGATTTGCTTTTTAAACTGTACATTTTAGTCTCAAAAAGTAAATCACAAGGCCAGATCTTTTCCATATATTTTGGAAGCAGTTGCATTCACAAATTCCACATATATCAGTTACTGATGTTAAATGGGATTACAGTTACTGAACAACAGGACTAGGTCCTGGATTATGAACTATTAACATGATCTATTTGGTGCAAAGTTTATGCTAGCAAAATCCTGGATTCTATTAGAGATTAGAGCAAAATGCATCTCCATTTCAAAGCATGTTTCATACGAGTCTGCATCATGCAGAAATCTTAGTGTTGGTTAGAGTGTTTTTACCTTAGTGAAGTTTAGCTTGCTATCTTTATACATGGACCAATCAAGTGCAATATTCTGGAGTCCTACAAGTAACTTCTGCCAGTTAAGAGCACTAGATGAGAGAACTCATACTTACACGTTAATACATATCTCATAATAGCATCTCGTAAGAAGGGAATGTTGTTGACAATATTCCAGGCTCCTTTGAAGTGGGTGAGGATGTAGTGGACAGTATTCGGTGAAGGTTTCAATGTTAGCTTCAGCCATGTGAAGAATTCCGCTGTGAGCATTGATGGGAAGATTGTTGTAAATTAGCTATTAAGAATAATCCACAGTCCTAGAATTGAATTGCCAAATTTCATTTCCATGAGAAGAGATTTAAGATACTTACGTGTTGTACAGTTTTCCCCGTAATACCCTGTCCTTGTGCAGTCGCATTCATACTGATCAAATCCTGTTGTCATGCATACTCCTCTGTTCTGACATGGGTTTGAGCAGCAAGGGTTGGCTAGAAAGAAACCAAATGCCCTGATTAGCATCTTATATCGCTACACTGGTATTCTCATCTCACTAACCTGACTTTTCAAACTTCAGTAGGCAATGCCCTGCAGTGTAATGCTTATCAGGAAGACAGACATCGAGCATCCATTCACACTAGCCGTTGGGCTACTAAAGGCAATAGTTATTAACAAAAGCACAGGAACTTGTCTGTGTCTCCTGGCAGCAATAAACCTCCTCAGAAGGGCTGGATTATCTCACACAGGCCAATGGAGGCCTGACATCCTTTCTACCATACATCAGATATTCGAGAGATCACAAGAGAATATAGAACATTAAAAAAAAAAAATTAAAAAAATCCATTCCGCAGCTGAAAAGAACAGAAAAGGAAGCCCCCATCCACGGTTTGAATCGCATTCACCCGCCGCCGGACCCGCTCCTGCCCCCGTGAGGCGAGGGGACGGCACTCACCTGCGTGGCTGGCAGCCAGGAGCGCGGCCACCAGGGCGCACGGCAGGATCATGTCCCGGCGGGGCTGTGGCGGGGATCTCTCTGCGGCTCAGGCTCTGCGGATGCTCGGCGCCGAGAACCCAGTGCCGCTCCCAGGTAGGCGCCCGTCTATTTATCCCTGGCGCCGCGAATGAGTCACCCGTTCTCCGCCCGCCGGAAACTATAACGAAATGTGCTTTCCCGACGGTCCGTTCCGCCGCTGCCGCACGCTCCCACCTGCCGCGGGCCGGGGCCCTCCGCCCGCCCCCGGG
>VZSZ01002900.1:263116-299469 GCA_013398815.1 Ibidorhyncha struthersii | reverse complement strand
GCCCCCCCCCCAAAAAAAAAAAATTCATTCATTTTATCTGTAGCAATGGTTCAATGGGAAAAAATAGTAAGTTCCTCAGTTCTCATAGGGAATATTTGCACACCTGAAGTGAAATTTGGCTCTGCCATTCTGGGACATTTCTTAACAACTGTACTTGGACATTAAGTAGTGGAATATAAGATAATACAGATTTTTTTTGTCCCAATAGTAGGTAGAAACTGACATGAGCTGTTTTTGACAACTTTTAAGGAAGCAGAGAGTGTCTGAATGCAGAATTCACTGAGTATTACTGCCCTCTTTTGCTGGATGTTTGTTTCTTATTGTATGACATGATAAATGATGATATGCAGCTCATTTTTGCTCTTCTTGTTGTTTAGATGTTACCCTATTTGAGAATAAGCTCTATTAATTTGATAATTTACAATCCAGGCCATGTACAGCTCTGTTTTGTAACTGAACTTTGAAAGGTTAAGCTGTAATTAGAAATTGTTCAATAAAAGACAGGGATAAAATTGAGTCATTTTAAGTAACTTGAATGAAAAAGCATAAAGGGATCATTTGGAATACTTTTTGTTCTTCCAAAATTTCAAATTGTATCTATCAAAAATGCAATTGAACAAATACTTGAACTACCAGATTATATTGCGCTGTTAAAAAATAATTTTAAAAATGACTTTGTCATCAGGCGCATGGGAATGACTCCCGGGGCTTTCACTGTGAGCCGGATGCTGACATATTGTCAGAGAAATGTGCTAAACTGAAAGGCAAGACGAACTAAAATTTATAATTTCTGGGGAAAAATAAATGGAAGTAAACACAAGACATTTGGAATTTTGCCACTTTATAATCATTAATTACCTCCCCAAATTGGTTTAAAAATCAAATATTAAGAGTTTTTAATCCATTTTTGCTTGCCTTTTGTTTTCTAGGTGTCCTGTCTTTCTATATAGTCTAAGAAATTAAGGTTCTTAGAGGGCATGTGAGTTTATTCTTACTTTGCATCATATTTGGTGAAAATAACAAAGTAATCTACCTTTAAGTTGCAGACCTGTTAAAATTGTGTCCATAGTGAGAAAAAGGATTATGTTGCGTATCCTAAAGTATCCCTGGGACGATTGCTTTTCCTGGAAAGAATGCACATCTTCTTGCTAGTTCTGCTCACTGATGAGTTGATTGCACGGTATGCTTTGGAGTTGAGACAAAGTAGAGCACAAGTACCTGTCTGGATGCCAGGATGATTTTGACTTCTGCTGAGTTTCACTTGCATAGTGAGTTGCCTGGCCACTTCCAAGATAAGGATGACTAACAGAATGGCTCTGATGGAGCTGTGCTGGTGTGAATATTCTGGAGAGAGAGCATGAGATTGCAAAGATTGCTTGTGGTCCCTAGCGAGGTGCTGATAAAGTGAGCTGCTCATCTCCACTTCAGTGAGCCCCCAGTATTTTTCTAAAACAGTGAGTAGATGATACACAGTATTAAAGGCATGTTTCTATTAGTAGTTACAAAGATCCACATCAGACCCTTGCCGGGTTTATGTTCACCACAAGCTTAGAGCTGTAACATGCAGTGCATGTATCTATCACAGCTGCTCCAAAGGAAACATGGTGTTTGTGACATGTGCATAGAAACATGAGTGAAATATTTATAGGTACTCTATAAAATACAATGAAAGAAAACACATTTTTCCCCTATCCATTGTTTGCATGTACAGGTTTCTATTAAAATGGAAAAATCGTCTAACCAATAGATTATATGTGTTATGTGGAAAGAACATTGGCAAAGCAAAGACTCCTTGTATCAGCTAGTTCAAAGAAGTAAACTTTATTGAAATCAGTGGGGTTGCTTACGCTTAATTTAGCAGTGAATTTATCCTTGAGCCTTTTCAATATGTTTCCAGTGCTTTCCCTTCCTTTGTGATTGTGGGAGTCTTATCATCACGTCTAATAGTGCAGTAATTTCCTGGCCAGTTTTATTTCTTCAGTCTGTACTTTTCTGCTCTTTTATTGCACAATGTGCTCAATCTGAAGTTTGCTATCACAGAAAGTTTTAATACGTTGCATCCAAAGCAAAAACACACTCCGAGGCTGATGGGTAAAAAGATACAATAACAATTCTGAAAATGTTCTTGAAAATCGAAGGACCTTAGGAGGAAGTTGACATCTTTAACCTTCTTTTGCTGCCTTCTGCTAATCAGAAATGTGTTAACAGAAGTGTTTGGTTATTACTTTAAACTTTCAGGTAATTACCTCCTGGTTTGTCTGGCCAGGCAACTGGGTTGCCAGTTCTCTGTCTATTCTGTGTCCTCATGGACCACTCCAATCATTGGGGTCCTGGTTTCATTGGCATCCCTAGGTTCTGCTGGAAAACAAAAATACTCCATTACCTGGATTTAAAATGAGGGACTTCTATTTGTTTTTTCCAGGAAAATCACAGTAAAAGGTGCCTCATTTTTGGAGTTTCTAGACGACTGCAATTTTGTTACTGTTGTCTGGAACACAAAAGAAATTTGTTCTGTCGAAAAATATGTATGAATATAGAGTATGTGAGATCTGGAAACTGGATTGCCTCGCGCTCAACAAAAATACCATGGACAGTGATTGGCAAGACATGCTTGTGGACAGGCTCTTGCTGCTTACACAAACCTATTTCAGGGAGACAAGGAGCATGAGGTTGAGGTGAGAGGTCAGTTAAATGGGGTAACTAAGGGAACTGATCGTTGCTTAGGAAAGTGGGAGCATACCTTATTATCCAAATCAGTTTGGGGTGTTGGCGCTTACCTTTGCGCTCCAGCTACTGAAGAAGACACATAAATCCACTGCTTGTGTTTTATTTGGAAGCCGACAGGAGTTTTGGGGGATGCTTTCCAAGACGGAAGATTGTTGTTTCTGTCATTAAGATCTGCTTGGAGTAAACCCCATTCAAGTAACCCTCTCCATGCTTCTGTTTTTATTAATGTCTCTGAGTTCTTGTTTTAATCCTCTGACATTCTTGACAGATTCAGTTAAGTGTCAAAGGCAGGAGTGAAACTAAGGTGAAAACAGTGACTTCATGTCAAATTTAACTAGTGAGACAAGATGTGAAATGAGACACCTGTACACTTCATCTCCATCATTCTGTATTATGGCCAGGTTTCTCCCAGGTAGGCCTGTTTGCTTTGCAAATTCTTTGCCAGTCACCTCTATCATAATGTGCCTATAGGGCATCTGCACATTTCTTGGTACAGGGTAAACATGAATTTATCACAAAACTAGAAGGAAAAAGAACACAAGAATTGTTCATTAATAACAGCTAAAATATGAATCTCCTCCTTATCCAAAGCAAGGTTGAAGTCTTTGCTTTGGGAGGTGACAAGACATTGAATTCATGTTACTTTAAATGAAAGTTAATGAATGAAGCCTCAGCAGAATGGCTTCCAGAACTGTGTGTTTTGTTTTTCAGATGAAATGTATTAGACAATATTCTTTTCTTCGTCTGCAAACTTGGTAGTCACAAATTCAGTCCTTCCTGACTAGTTCCTGAAAAACAAGCCCTAAATGACTTAAACTCAGCTTGGAGCACTCTGGGACGAACCTTTTCCAAGGAGTGTAGACGAATGCAGTATGAAACACAACATTTTTATCCCATATGATAGTTTGAGTTTGAGGCAGAGGCTCAATCTAGCTACTATCTGTCCTATTTTTTTTAGGTGGCAAGACTTTTAATTTCTTTTTATGCTGAATTTAAAGGAAAAGGCCATAAACATAAGCTATTAGTTTTTGACAGCCATGCTCTGGATCAGATCTATGGATTTTTTTAAAAAAATTTCAAATAATTTTTCAGAGACTTTGTTTGGATACACTCATCTGTGGAATTTTCTTCCTATTTGAACTGTACCTATTAGAATGGAAAATATTTTTCATTGTTACTTGAATGAAGAAAACCAAGTTTTCTTTATTGGCAGTCGCCTACTGAACTTAAGCTGTGAACTTCTCTGCTATTGTGATTCATTTCTCTGAGTTTTTTTTAGCAGAGCCCCTGTTTTTTTCTCCACGCAGTCTTAATATGCTTTGTATTTCCTATGCAGACATTTGATCACAGTTAGCTCTGAAAAATACGTCATCAGATTTTGCAACTGCCTTACATAAAGAAGCATCAGCTGACATTTTATCTGCTTTTTGTCATCTTACAAAAGGTCTGTAACTCATATTAGGGTAATTGCTTCTGTTATGCCATTTATATCATTGTATATCAAAACAATGAAAAGGCTATCTTTCTGTGGAAAACCTCCACAGAAAATCCATCCATAGAGAGAAGATTTGCAAATATTACATTCCTCATTGCAGACGCTGGAATTTTCTTTTTACTACTTCCTGCTTAACTTTTAGTAAATTCCTTCATCCAGTCTCACGCTCTTTTGTCATGCAGCTGAAAGCTAGTCTGTTGTTGTGCAGCGAATACCGTACTTTGTAATTTTCCATCGCTTTCCAGCACGCTGACATTAAACTGGATAAAGGAAACTAGTAGGTTTTACGGAGTAGAAAATTGTTTCAGTGTAATGCTTTTTTACATAAAACATCTCTTTGGGTAATAAAGTTTATTTAGTTTCTTTTGTCATTCAGTTTACAGAAAGTAAACATTATTTCTGCAAGGAAGAGATTTTTTTTTCCTACAAGAGCATTTACCAGATCAATTTACAGCAGTGTAAAAACTGCTGTTCCATCTACTAACCTCTGCTCCACAGGGTTTTGTAAGGTGTTCCGAGAATTCATAGTTTCATAAGGTGAGCTGCCTTTAGTCACTAAAAGAAGTCCACAGGTCCTGTAGATACGATATTCATAGGTGTATTAATCAAATGCTTAAATATAAGAGCTGAACCCAGGATGTGATACAAATGCTCCTTTGTCATGTAGCTGAAACCCAGTCTTTTGTTATGGAGATGTGTATTATATCTCAGATATAATCACTTGCCGAAGGAGAAAAAGGAAAAAAGCAGCAGCACTTTAGCATAAACTGCATAAAACAAACCATGATAGGGTTTACTGAATAAAGATTGAATCTAACTCCACTTAAAACATTTATCTGCATATATAACTATATACACTATATATATAGTCCCCATATATAACTATAGATGTAACTATATATAACTACAAATCATCTGTATTCACAAAATATTATCATCAAGCACTCAAAAAAAATTTTCACTGCCTAAGTGCAGCTCATGTACTTGTTCTAATGTAGACATTGTCTGATGGGATGCTGAACTTTTTCCTGGAAGGCTTTGATGTGCGAGGCTATGCAGAGTCATACAGTTCTGTGGGAACTTACAGTCTATAAAGATACATGATTGCCAGTGACTGTGCAGAGATAGATTTATTAACTCAGACAGTTCATTGTAAATTTGTGTCCTTAAAGCAATGCTTAACCGAAGTATTGGGATATTTTTACAATCTTAAGTACACGGGTGTAATACCTTATAATGATTTTCCACTCTTTTAGATATGGATGCGTTTTCATCAAGGTCTAATATATTGCAATAAATTTTCTATATGTGAAGCTCATATGTGAATAATAAATGTTAAAGCTTATGCGTACAGTGCAGTAAGGCTTTTTGTTAGGGCTTTTACATTTTCAATATGTGATGGGACTTCGGTGATCAACAGCAGAATATCACGAGGTGGATACACCCATAGTGCATATAATAATGCATATAATAATTCAGTGGAGATTTATTTTGGTGCAAGTCTGTGGAAACATGAACTGTCCTCAGCTTGTCCACTGGTTCTCAAACACTGCTTTGCAAGTATTGCAAAGGTTGCTGTGTTGGTTGATGTGACACTGTGGTACTTGCTGTGATCAGCAAATTAATTTTAAAGTAACTCCATTGGTGGTTGTAGTCTGATCAAACACAGCTTGTTCAGTAATGACATTCAGTGCTTTGAGAAGGGGGCAACTTCACACTGCAACTTCTTGTTGTGGTCCTTCACTCAATGCCCATAGAAGAAGATGCCATCAAGGTATATTTTTCATTGAGGATGAGTTGTGGATTAAAATGTTGATTTTAAGATATTGAGTTCATTGAAAAACTGACCCTAGCTCTTCACAGCTGGGAGGCTGGAGGAGTCATCTGGTGTCAGACAAAGAAAAATGTTCCATGACACAAATCTCAAGGCAGCTTTTTGGGATGGACAGTGGACCGTGCCCGCACATATTATAGTAATAGCTTGCACCCGGGTGGGGAGGTTCCTGGAGCAGGTTGTGCCCAGTGCAGAGTGCTCAAACTCCCAAGTCCCCTTTCTAGTCATCTCCATTTCCAGAATTAAATGAGGAGTGTTTTCCAATATTCTTGTAATGGCTTGTCACTTTGCCTCACTTCCAACATACTATACATTTTTACAATTAAAAAAATAGGAAGAAATTAAGAAATAAGAGTGCTGAAATTATATTAAATGAGCTGGTTACTGGTGAGTGAGGAGGACACAAACACCAAATAAAAACTGTTCCCCATGATCCTTTTCCTTAAAGGGCCTTTAGAAACTCAGACAAGTGGGTAACTTGCTGTAATTATTCATAGTTACCAGTGGGAATTGAAGGCACTTTAAGAAAAATTGCAAGTTAAACTACTTGGGTCAGAACAAGGGTTTTAATCCAGGAATATTCTGCCAAGAAAATGTATAGCTCAAGAGAGAAAATCTGGAGAAACTCCTGCCTTTTTCACAGTGAAATGAGATGATTGTGAAGGAGACATCACATCATGTTATGTCTTGCCAAGACATATGACTCTAAGCAAAGGCAAATAATTTAGAAATTGTTCAAACGCTTTTATGCTTTTTGAGATGGCCAATTATGTAATGGCATAGAAAACTGGCTGGCTTGCCAGGTTTAACAACAGGCCTCTGAGGGAAGTAATGCAATTGCGATACTCATCAGGAAATAAAGTCTTGCTGTTTTTAACTTCTTTTCCCTAGAATTTTCAATTTGGAAAATGTATAATGATCAAAAATATAAAAATAGAAAATAATTGAGGAGATACAAACACTGCAGTGGCTGTAAGAGATCAGACCTACAGCCCATCTAGTTTAGTATCTGCCAGGGAAAACATTGGACATTTCCTTTTGGTGCTTGAGCTGTGTTGCAAGTTTCAGCCTATGTGCTGTGAAAGAATGTCATCTGCTTATTGTTTCTATGCGTGTGTGTTAGTGAACTGGAACCCAGCAAACTACACCACTGCAGAGCACCTTTTGCCTGTAGGAGTGCCCCTTTACAAAAAAAGCAAAATGAGGGAATACCTCCTGAAAGGATGTTTTCTCAGAAAAGGGTATGTGTTTATTTGTTCCAGATACTGAATGGTCAGCATACAGGTTAAAGGACTAACTCATGTCTAGCTGAACATCTCATTACTGTTTGTAAGAGTAATGCATATGATCTTGTGAACAGTTTTTATTATTGTACTCCACACAATTCATCCTATATCATACATTTTGATGGTGTTTCTTTGTGGAGCAATTGTAAACTGGGTTTAATATTGACATGACTCTCTTCCGCTATTTTTCTGTTTATCCAGAGGTGGTCTCTAAAATATGTTTGGATTTATTTCTCATCCTAACCCTCAGTGAAGAGAAGATAAATCATACAAAACCAACTGAAAACATTTCAGCTTGTCTTGTTCAGTTGTTTCCACCAGCTGTGGAAATTTTGTGCTGGTGCTACTCTGTGCCTTGCCATGTGCTACTTATAGGTAGTTCATTAAGTAAATGAGGGCTTTGCAACATGTTCTGGCAATGCATGTTATTTTGGGTTGTCATTTCACATGGCAGTTTTCCTGGGATTGTTTTGGAGAGAGTTGCCAGAGTCCTCAGGCCAGTCAGCCCTGAGCTTTGGCTTGAGGCCAGGTTTGGATGGAGATAGCAGGGTATATTTCACCCTTACAGAGTTCTTTCTGGGGAGCTAATTTTGTGCTGGTGCCCGCCAGGAGTCATTGCTTCTTTGAGCCACCACCAGTTCCTTTGAAGTGACTGGTTCCAGACCATTGCAAAGGCTATCACAATCTTGTGATAGGCCTTCAGTGGTTTCTAGGTCAGCAGATGGTGGCAGGGCCGATGGGGATTACCATTCCCTGCTGGCTCCTGGTGAGCTTTTCTTCTTTGCCTACAGCTCCTTAAGAGTTTCAGCTCTTACTGGGAAAAAAACGCCTGACACTCTGCATTGTCTGTCCTTCCTCTTGACTTGATTTTGTAGGGAAGGGCCATAGCTCCTATGCAAATAGCTCCCCCATGTCTCTCTCTAACCACAAACACAACTCCTGAAAATCTCCTCCACCCTCTCTCCTGGACTCGGTGAACTCAGGTGATTCTGGGTCAGGCCTATGGGCATCCCAGGGTAGCTGTTGATGGAAGTGTGGATGTGACAAGCAAGACCTTGTGAACTTCCTCTCAGTGAACTCATATGAAATAGCTGGAACCCCTGCCTGTATCAATTAAATATGGAGTGTGTCACACAAAGTAGTTCTTAGGTGTTGTAACTTAGCTCTTGGGGATTTTGAAATGTTTATAGACTTTCCAGAGGGTAGGAAAGAGGAGAAGTATTTATGTGTAGAACATTTTGTTGTTTCACTTGGCTGGTGAGAATGATTAGTCCCCTTGCCCGAGGCTCCTTATCCCCTGCTCTTTAACACCCATGAATGTAAATGTCATAAAGGCAGTACTGTGAGAAGTCATATATTATTGTCACGCTATAAGCAATACCGAATGGGAAAGAAAAAACCCCAACAAATGCAAAGCACATTGCAGAGCAGGAATTACTAGGTAATATGGGTAACATCCTTTTTCTACTTGCTGCACTTCACTGTGCATACAGTATTATGTTATCAATTGATTTGTTACTGCTCCCAAACAAGTCTCTGCAGCTCCATGGAGATTTACATTGCAATGTTTTGGATATGTTTCTTATCTTATTCTTACCAATGTTTCTTATCTTGGGGATGGAATATTTTAGTGTTTGCCAGTTACCTGGAAATCCTTCTTAGCACAAGGCAGTGTAAGATTAATGTGAAATAAAGAACTAATGCATCACAACATCACAATTTGGACAGTTAAAATGTTTGTGGCAAGCAGGAGTAAAACAAGCCTGTATGCAGAACCGTATCTTCAAATCCAAAAGGTTTCTTACACTGCTGCCAGCCTGTCAGCTAGATAACACCTACCTAACCATGTAACTGAGGAACGAGTTCCTATGCAAAAACTATGACTTTAGGCTTGCAGTCATCAAAAATAGTGTTGATTAGGATAATGTGTTTCATTTTATACCCTAAGCCTGTTTGGATTTCATCCACATGAAAATCTCAAAACCTCGCCTTCCCAGAGTGTTTTAATTCCAATTTAATTAGGAGGGTAATTTTAATTGTTCGTCTTGCTAAAGTGTTCCTTTTTGCTCAGATGCTTACATTAATAAATTGTTAACCTGTGGATTAAAAGCAGGCTTTTCCACCTAGCATAGCTATGTCCTTGTCTTGAGGTGAATCTTTTTATCTCATTTTGATTTTCACATTTCATATAGCCATTTTTAACCATCTTTTTAAGTTCCCAGTGTCTGGGGTCAATAGCAGTATCAGTCCTGATTTTGGGCTGGAGTGCTCAGCCCAAGGCAGGTGTTCATGAACAGGAACACTGCTAGGAAAGCTACAGAACATGTCTTTAAATGTTGTTATCCCTGCCATATCCATATTCATATCCAGGTCTGAAAAGGTATATTTGAAGCTTGCGACAAATGATGTATTCTACATTTGCATAATTTTTGTTTAAAATACAGTATAATGCCTTTTTCTGGAGTATACACAAAGTGCTTTGTTTTGACAAGAGCTGAAAGTATTCTAGTCCAGTCTGGTATACAGACTCGCCCCTCTGCGCATTCCATGCATCTGTCGTAAATTAGAAGTGTGACTCCCTAGAGAGGTTTTTTATGAGGATGGCTTATGTTTTTTCAGTTGTTTGAATCGATGCTGGAAGACAGCAGGCAGTTTGGAAAATATGAAAAAAAGAAGCTGGACAGACAGATTTGGAAGAAAACTTGCTGTTATTTTATGTCCAAGAGCAGATCTAGAGCAGGAGAACTACCAGGATATGGTAGTGCTGCATGGGTTTTCAGATATAAGATGAACTGTGGCTGAAGAGCTTCCAAACTGACTTCCATGGATTTGTTTAAGGACCCACATAAAGCATTTCATTATGTCTTGCGCTGGACAAAGTATTTGAAGGATTCCTTTCCTCCTGTGCTCACAATAGTTATGGAAGAAGAAGCTGCCAGCATATTTGGTGCTAATTTGTGCCTGATTCATTTGATGGCTTTCATTGGCCGAGAGCTGATTTATTTGGTGAATTAAATATCACTTCAAAAGTAACTCTGTGTTCCTGCTAATTTGAGAACGAGTCATCATTTTGTTGACTTCTGTACAAAAAGGAGTAGATAACTGAAATCTCCTTTTCTCCCAACCTTCTAGCTTGTACCCTCATCTTTTTCCAGTGACAACAAAACTGAAAATGCCTATTTTGAGTGTTAGTATACCTGCTGGGTATTGCAGCTAAGGCAGGAAGATACATATAAAAACCTCGGGGGGGGAAGGGAAACGAACTTTATTTTGCTATCTTCAAAAATAAAAGATAATAATTAACATTAAGGTAAACAACACTAACGGAAATAATGTTTTCTTTAGTTACTGAATAAAGTACCATTAGGCAAATTAGATTACAAATTTGAATTGACGTGCAAATTGTACAGGGAATTCATCCTAAAATAAACCATACAAATTCTGTGGTAGTGATAGCCACCTTTCTTGTTCTTTGAATTCACACTACCTCCTTTTGCCAATATGACGTGACATGGTATAGGAGTTGTGTGATATCTTGTGGAGAGTGTCCAGCAAAGGGCTACAAAGATGATTAGGGGATTGGAACATCTTTCATATGAGGAGAGGCTGAGGGATTTGGGTCTCTTTAGTCTGGAGAAAAGAAGATTGAGGGGGGATCTTGTTAATGCTTTCAAATACTTGAAGGGAGGATGCCAGGGGGATGGGAGCAGTCTTTTTTCAGTGGTGCCCATTGATAGGACGAGGGGTAATGGGCACAAACTTGAACATAGGAAGTTCCATCTTAACATGAGGAGGAACTTCTTTACTTTGAGGGTGGTGGAGCACTGGAACAGGCTGCCCAGAGAGGTTGTGGAGTCTCCCACTCTGGAGACATTCAAAACCCGCCTGGACGCTGTCCTGTGCAACCTGTTGTAGGTGACCCTGCTCTGGCGGGGGGGTTGGACTAGATGATCTCCAGAGGTCCCTTCCAACCCTGACCATTCTGTGATTCTGTGAGAGAGGATTGTTTGCATTCTCTAGTTACAAGAACTGTTCAGCTCACAGAGGTTGTCAAAAACCCCACCTCTTGAAAAGCTTGGGGATTATGGTGAGCTGAAAGCTCTGCAAGACCAGATTATTCCTGTGTCGCTGGGACAGTGTCTTCAGTTCAGAGACTAGACTTAATAAATAATGTGCATGTCTAGTTGATAATTTTTGTCTTGCTGTTGTTTTTTTGTCTGTTTGACAGCCCAGAGAGTAAGGGTGAAAAGTTAGCAAGACTGAAAATGATCATCTGTTTGTAGATTCTCCTCCTGTTGTCTTCCTATTTCCTCTTCAAAAAGGAAAAATGTTGGTTTTCAAAACATTTGCCAACTACAAATGCACAGCAAGTTGCTCTCAGCTGGGTATGTACATGTGTATGTTTCAGGTCCCTTTTTGCTGAAGTTCATGAGAGTGTACAAGTTATGAATAGCAATGTACATATGTAGAGTTTTTTATGTTTTCTGAACTCTACTAGATAAATATGCATAAGGCATAATAAAGTATATATAAACATAGGATATCAAAAGTAGTTGTAAAAAGAAGTAACAAAAATAAATAATATAAAACCAATTTACATTTGTGGGAGAGGACACAAAGTTTATCTGCACAGCTGATAGCTCCCAAAGAGATTACTGATCTGCTTACCAGGGAATATGGTTAGAGAGGGCTAATTTATTAAAACTAACCCATTCTATGATAATTTGAGTAGGGCCTAACTACATGCAGGCCATCGCAGTCCAGTCAAGTATCCCTGTATGAACTACTGCAGTGTAATTTAAACTGAGGTAGCCTTTTACATTTTTCATACTCATTTTAAATGTAAGTAAAAATAGGAAGGTTTTCCTTTGTTATACTTGCTCTTTTAGTCGATGATGTCATTTGATAAAGGATCAAGTGTGGATAGTTGGGGATCCACTATACAGGTATGATTTGTACACACACTCTGTTGGGTATAGCTAGGCATATTTCTGCATACTTTTCTATAAATATGTGCTTGCATTTAAAAATGAGAACACCTAGACTAACAAGTCGTAAAGAACCCAACACATCTGTGTATAGTTTTTCAGAGCAACCAGATTGAGAGGAAAATGAGCAAATCATAAAGGTTCACGGATGTTTTACAGGATAGAGACTAATTACCATCAGCTCCTGAAGGTACAGAAGATACAGCTAAAAAAGAGCACACCCTTGTCAACATCCAATGAGCAGAGGAGCTACAATTAAGCCTTGATAGCCATCGTCTCTTTTCCTTTGTGTCACTGAAGGAAACCTGACTACACAACCTTGAAACACATTCTTGGTGCGTGAATGCTGATCAGGCTATTTGGACACACACATCCTAGTGCTTGCGATCCTGTGGGTATGAGAGTGTGAATATGAGTAAATGAAATCGGCTTTGCTTTAAAACAAAGTCACCTTCCCCTTCTATAAGCTCTTACGCTGAGCTTTGATCCGCTGTTACTGTAATATTATTTCCTCCACACTTTGTTTTTCAAAGGCAGCAGCAGTTTTTCATACCTATTATTTGCATGACTTGGGCGAGTAAAGCCTTATTAGGCTTTAACTTTGTAGAAGAAAAAGTTTTATGTACCAATTTTTCAGTGACAAATTATTCATTTTACTTATCCAAGCCTTTAAATGCCTCTCAAAAAGCTTCCGTGAACTAGTGATCTCTGTGCTGTCTCATTACAACTTAAAAATGGGAAAGGTGGAGGTAAAATAAGGTTGGCCTTGTGAACGACTTTGATTTAAACACATCCTGTGAATATCTACATTGCAAGTGGCACAACCTTGTCCCCAGGCTTTAATACACAGAATTATGATGGGGAAAAGTGGTCAGTTGTGAATTTGCCATTGTGACGGTGTGTACAGTGTGTAAGGTCCAGTCCATGAATTTAGCACTCCCTTGCTGAATCTGATTAATTAATGCTGACTGAAACTGACATACTGAGCCCTAAAGAGCCATGTATCTCCATAAGGGTAACAATAATACAAATGAGATTCTATGGGAGAAGCTTTAGAAATATCTAAACCTGGAGAAAATTGAATGGGAGGTGGTTCTTTTTTTAAGCTACTAACACAAAACCCAGAACACAGATAATGAGGTGTATGTATGAAATTACAGATTTTTGTGTGATGCTTCTGCTGCTGTTCCAACTTGTGACCCATTCAGTTTAGAGGAGGGTGAAGATCCATCTATGTATTTCCATACACCAATCATAGATATCTATGTTCTGTGTTTATGATTAGAGATAGTTACTTAAGGAGATGTGTATTCTTAAGAGCAAAACCATTGCTCTCTTTTGTAATAATAACATAGGAACATATGGACAGTATGAATGTGCTCAAATCTTAATGTAATCACAGTCTCAAAGCTTCTGTCATTTGTGACCAAGCGTCTCACTTATTCTAACAGAACATGGGGGAAAAAATAGGGTTTTATTTAAAAGAAAGCATACTATTAGGAAGTGAATAATTATTTTCTGTGTTTCTAGTTTGTCACAAATTTCCATGCTTGCCTTTTTATGTGAGGCACTGTGTTATTGTTTTAAACTTTATCAGAGATATCCCTGAAGAAAGAAATGTAACAGTCAGGATAAATGAATCAGTTCTTCCAGAACTGGAAGAAGGGTGACTTTGAGATTAAAATTAGGATTTTGCCATTAGCTTCACCTGTAACCCGGTGAGAGTCATTCAGGCTCCTCTGCCCAATTCCTAAGTGTAACAACAGAAGAACAGGACTTGTTTGTCACCTTTGCCTTGCTTTCTGAGCAGGGGCACTCTGAGTTCCTACAGAATGGTTTGCAGTGTCAGTGGGAGTCTCTGGTGTTATAAATTGCAAATAATCTTCCCTAACTAGATGGATTGAAGGTTTATGATTGTTAACTCTGGACATTAGGTGTGATTTATGCTCATTGGATTAGCCCTCTTTATACATTTTCAGTTAAGATAAATTTTCAGGTCCCTCGATGCATGCTGAGAAGAGATCTGCAAACATGATTGTATTTGAAGAAATTTTTTTGGGAAGTGCTCAAATAGTCTACGTTTAAAATGTAAATGATTACTGTGCCTGATACAAGGCTGTTGTATCTCTGTCTTTGACAGGGTTAGGTGTGTTTTAGTGACTCGGCTTTCTGCCTAATATGGGGTATTTGTTTTCTAATAGCAGCACTAGGTGGCATACAAGGTCGGGTCAGAGCACCTCACTTCAGGAGCCAGGGTTTACCTGCTGCCTTGGCTCACCAGTTGAAATGATTGCACTGAGCCTGTGGCTCACACTCCAAGGCCTCTTGCCATCTGTTTCAGCTTATTGCAAAATTCAAGAGATGCTGAAGCTGGTCCTGACGACAGCGGCATTTATGTGCAGTAGCCATTTGCCACATTTGGATGTATCGTGCTGCCTTCCTGCAAGCACAGTTAATTCTACTCAGACTTGAAAATGAATAATCACCTAAGAGTAAAGTGCACATAACTGACAAAAAGCAGCTTCAATGTGGAAGTTCATCCATTCTTACTTCTCATAACTTAGAAGGAAGACGGAGGCTTGGTGGTCTGCATGGTTGCTTCGATGCTGGATGGTTCTTGCTAAGAAGAGAGAAGTCCTGCAGTGAAGTCCTGCTGTAGCCAGGTCTGTGCAGTCAAGGTGAGATCCTGGTGGGGAAGAGCATCAGTGGGGGACCAGAGGTTAACATCACTGATAGAAGTTGTTTTCTGGTTCTGTTATATGTCATTTGTGTTGTCTTCTTGTAACTTAGCTTACTAGTATCAATTTTGTAGCGTACTTGAAAATAAATGGAATTCAGATTTCTATCAAGTAGCTGGTGTAGCTATAAAGACTTTTATTTTGCCTGACTAGCTTTGTGAAGATGTGTATATCTTCATTTTATACTGGTTGGTGCTGAGAAACTTGCAAAGAAACTCCCACCCTCACCCTCCCTCAGTGCAAAACGGTGATAAGCGTGCATCCAACTGCCAGCCAAACCTACTGAGAGCTCCACATGCTTCAATACTCATGAACAACAGGATGGACCTAAAGGGGTGAAGAGCCAAAGTTTGCAGTTGTCTTGGTTACTCAGGTCAGTTGAATCTAAAGCTGAATGTAAAGTTGCACATGGGTTTCTGATTACTGACAGCCTTGGCAAAATCTGGTGTGTGAAATTCAAAGTAATGCATCTAAGGAGAAACTGTCTTAACTGTACTTATTCAGTGGTGGATACTAAAGCAGATCCCTCTGAGGAAGACACTGCGGACCTCCCATACTCAGAATATTTGAAGCCACAGGAAAAATTTGAGAATGTTTTAAAAAGTAATGTAAGTGCCCTACATATGGAAGTATTATACTAACATTTGTTTAGGTACATCTGTGCTCAGCCCCAGCTTGATGGTTTTTCAGACACGAATCCACATGACATCCCTCCTTCCAGGATGACTGTTTGCTTACCCATGTGCTCTCTGCTGCTTAACAAGGTGTTGACTGAGTATGACCTCTGTTTTTTCAGTTCTGGCTCGTAGCCAGCATATTTCCATGTGAAGTTTTATGATCTTGATATTGATACCTTATTTATGTCTCACTTCCAGCAATTTTTTTATCTGTATCTTGTATCTCTTTTAGCAAAAAACACAGTGCAGTAGCATTTATGTCTTAGGTATGTGCCTGTCACTATCCAAAATACCAGATTTCCCCGGTCCTTCAGGCAAAGACAAGTGAGTGGCTGAGCAGGGTAACAGCTAGCAAGGTATGAGGTGTCAAGACAAGTCAGCAGATAAATCATCTGAGAGAAGAGAAAAAAATTAAAGCTGATAACCTAGTCAAGCCATCTTTCCACATGGTTAAGAGCTGGATGTCCTGGGGAAACACCAAGAACTGCAGTCTTTGGTGAACATTAGCACAGTGAAAATTAAATCCAGAATCGACAAGGACTCAGAAAATTATGTCAGCTGATGCAGGGACATCTTTATTATACAGAAGAGTGTCTGGCTGCAAGAGGGTGATGGAGTGATGAGTGTCCTGATGGAAAGCATCATTCTTAATCTTCCAGCCTCACCAACAACAATTTGTTAAACCTGAGCAGGTCCAGTTGTATGGAGAAAACCTCATCCAGTAAGTATTTCTCTTTTGGTTTCTTTTATTTTTCTTGGTTGTGAGTAAATGATATTATACACTATGATGCAGATTGTGTTTGCCTTACTTTTTGTGCATGTTACTGGCTCCTACCATACTGGACATATATACTTAAATAGATATAGAGAGTGTCTGTATGTGTGTACATCTGTGGCACATCCAGCCACATAAACATGTACTTACAGGATTTTCTGAGAGTCCAGCATGAAAAAATAATTTGGTGTGTCTGAAACTCTAGATCAAATACCAATCTGGG
Source organism: Ibidorhyncha struthersii (assembly GCA_013398815.1). Taxonomy (NCBI): domain Eukaryota; kingdom Metazoa; phylum Chordata; class Aves; order Charadriiformes; family Charadriidae; genus Ibidorhyncha; species Ibidorhyncha struthersii. The sequence goes on along the minus strand of VZSZ01002900.1, from coordinate 282,726 downwards.
TAAGAAATCTATAGTATAGACAGTCTGGCTGTAGATAAAATTTTAGATAAAATGTAGATAAAATCTTTAAATTAACCAGTTTTGGAACTTGTGATCATCTCAATGTAGATGTAGATTATTTCAAGCTAATAAACCAAGTGATTCACATGGATGCAGAGGCTTTGTGTGGTGCTGATGGTTTCAGAGTGTCATCGTGCTCTGCGGATCCCATTTGCACCAGAGGCTTGTTGCACTCAAAGAAGGTAAAAATAATGATGGCAGATCTATTTCCTGGCCTTCCTTCTCCTCCTTTCCTCCAGCATTTCCATCCAATCACTTCAGTCTGTGGATGAGAAAATGGCACAGATATTTCTCTAATTTGGGAAGGAAGTTCAAGACTATATGTGTGTGTGCTGGGCAGCATAATCTGAGGCATTGGATAATGCCAATACGCCAACACACAGAGCTGTTCTGGTATTGTCAAACTTGGCATTGAAGAGAAACAGTGTGCTTTGCTAGAACAAACAGTTCCCTATTAAGACACAGTGAAAACACAGGGATGTGCTCCTTGACATTGTTTTAATTCTGTAGAGCTTTTACCACAGTGCTAAATTTAAATTGGAAATATAATTTCCATTTATTTATTAAGAAAGGAACAGTTAGCTTTTTCTACCTAATTTTTGCTTGCTAATGACCCTCTGTGTCTGCTGGACTACTTGGTATTTTCTCTCTGAGTCATTACACTTGTCTGGCAGATGAATAAAATGTATTGTGTATGTAAAAACTAAAAATCTACCTATAACGAGTATTTCTAGCATGAAGTAAGGGAGCTGTGTGGGGAGTAGGAGTTAGTTATTTCCCCTCAAGTTTCTCCTAAGCTTCAGTAAGCATGTCGGGAAGAATGGGTTCACTTTGGCAACCAGTGTTTTCTGACAAGAAAAGCAAGGACTATTAACCTGAATTTATAAACTGTGCTGAGTTTTAACTGTAACAATTGCAAGCTTCAAATTCTTGCTTGGTGCTTAGAAACAGTTCAATATCTTGATGTTTTTACACTGAAGAATAAAAATTTCAAAAGAAAAAAGTGTAGGGCAAAAGGGTCTAGATCCAAGATGTATTTGTAGGACTTTAAAAGTGAATCAAACTTTCAAAACTTCAGCTGTTGTTTGGTAACTTGGGTTAAAAATGCCACTTTAGACCCAGATATAGTAATCCACCCCCCCAAATTCTAACATTACTTCTTAAGGGAGTGGCCAAATCAAGTGGCCAAAGAGATGACAGCATATTATAAAACAAAGTTTAAGTAAAACATTGTAAAAAGAAATAGAAATGGAATCCTGCCATCTCAAATGCAAAACTACTTGAAATTGCCAGTAGGCTGATAATGGGTTCATGAACAGTAAATGAAAGATGATCAACAATAACGGTTTACTTACAGAGGTAAATACCCAGTCAGATGTTATTAGTAAATTAGTTGATTAACTCTAAGTGAATACTAATTACATTTTGGACATTTGAAAAAAAAATGTAATCATTAAACTGCTTTGATGAGGATTATGATTATTTTTAAACTGAGAAACTGATTACTAGTGGTGGCTTCATAAGACGATATTGTATTCTTTTGAGTGTATGGTAATTCAAAAAAAGGGCATAAATTTGAAAGATATAGTAATACTACATTATTTTTTTTTCTGCTGCTGCTGGTCTTAAGCTTCAAATGGATGAAGTGTTACAGAGGTGTGCATATGGAGAAGCCTAAAATGACAGTAAATAGCAGGAATTTGTCACTACAGGAAGACATATAACTAAACATGTAATAATGAATAGCTGAAGAAATCAGGATAAAAATACACAAATTGAAATGCAGGATGGAAACTGCAAGAATTTGCAACCAAAAGAAAATAATCTGAAAATGATAGGGAGTAAAAGACAGAAATAGAGGAAGAATTATGCCATTGAGATTCTGGTGTAACAATTCACAGCAAGTTTGTCACAAATCCCCAAAACAACCCAGTATGATTTTGAGGATGGTTCCATCACATACCAGAGTGGGATGTAGTAATTTTTAGTGCATTTAGACCTAGATCATGGCATTCCCTTCTGAGCAGAAGACAGCTGGAAGAAGTTCAGAGCAGACCCAGGAATAAAAAAGGTAATTGGCTGGAAGGTTTGGGTTATGAGAGGGTATTAAAGTAGGTAAATATATCACATAACTTGGCTAAATGACAACTCTCTGGACAGTTAACTATCTATGGACATTGGAAGGGTATATACAGGAGCATGAAAGAAGAGTTTCAGGTGTCTTTAAAAATAGCAGGCAAAGTAATGGAGGAAACATTCATCTGGATAAAAGGGAGGGGATCCTTTAACAATGATGTCTTGCAGGCCATCACATTCTCTCTCTGGGAAGTAGTGGAAACATGAAGGTGCTGAACAGCACACAAGGAATGGGGAGGAGGTGTCCTGCTAGCAAGAGGCAAAGCAGGAACAAACAAGAGGCAGGAGAGGGGGAAGAAAAGAAATGTCCTGTTCTCTCCTCTTCCCAACCATGCTTGGCTGGTCCTCCCATTATTACGCTGGAACTGACTTCTGGAGGACAACCGTTCTGCTGAGCAGCGGTGGTTTCATCTACTAGAGCTTTTCCAGATCCAGCTTAATTGAATATTTTATCTCAACACCTAAGAATTCATTCAGTCCTGCTTAGAATATACATTCCATAGAAATTACAGAGGATTTTTAGTTAGCAGCACACACATTTTTTCAAGTGATTGGTAGCAAGGAGCTCTGATGTTAAGAGAGCCTGAATTCAGGGTTGGCCTGGGACCAGAGGGGACGCATGCCCATCCAGAGTAGTCAGAGCAAGAAATGCCCATTGTCTGCAGTGACACCAACTAATTGGCTGGTCATTTCAGAAATGATAATATTCCGTGTCTATTTTTTAGTGATGTGTTATATTCCTAATGGGCCAACAGAAAAGAAATCAGAAGGCTTGAGAACATAACTGGAAATATGGAATATGAGTGGAAAAGCCTTATGGCAGAAGGATTTGTTTGGTGACCTTTACCCATTGGTAGTGTTATAATAAATTCTAAGGAAATATACCTAGGAAATTAGTTGATTGAAACAAATAATGGCCTGGGAAAGCAATTTGCAGCCTTAGGCAAAGCTTAAAATCAAAGACGTAGCAAATTAATCATTAACCACAGTAATGATTTGTTTTCAACAGTTTATTATAAGAAAAGCAGTGTTTTAATGTCATGTCTGAGAATTATTACTCAAGCTTTAGAAATTTCTCCTGGTTAGGCTTAGGATGGCTTACACATAAAGAATGGAGAAAGGGTTTTGTCTTGAAAAAATGAATGTGAGAACACAAGAATTAATTCCCCCGAGGGAAATGCAAGATCCCATAGGATTTTGAATGAATGTAGAAGGTGGCCATCTATGACCCACTTCAGACTAGCCTTTAAGCATACAATTAAAATAAAGCATATGCTTAAAGTTCTTTGACGTCAATGGAACTTCAACAAGGCTAAAGTGATGTCCTGATTAGAGAAGCTTCCATCACCTCATACTTCTGATTTAAAACTAGACTGAAACAGAAGTCCTTAAAGCCTATGTGCCCTTTTACGTGGTATTAAAGTTCCAGTGGTAAATATGTGCACAATAGAATAAAAATGCAGCGACAAGTCATATTCAGAACCAGAGCTAGCTGGATTATTTATTGCAAAATTTTTTGTATGGCTTTTGCACAATTCTCTACACAGGAAGCTTCATTTGGGGGCATACAGAAAGATGTTTCATTAGGGGAGAGAAACAGGAAAGATTTTTACATTCATTGAATTACATGCTGTCCTGCCACATGAGAAGGAAGGGAAGAGGTAGCCAGCAAGGAAACGAGTTTTATTCTGATAAGCATAATGCTGGAATAAGCTCTGTGTTCTTGGCATCAAATTAGAGGGAATACTAACGTAAACGGTGCTGAACTTGCTATCAAGTCCAGTTTGCTGTTTATCAAGAAAAGTTCTGCTTGCTGAGATTTCGGTATTGACAATGCTTGCTGAAGGCTGGTAATGATTTATATTACTTCTGTAGTTTAAAAAAAAAAGCAAGCAGAGCAAAAGAAGAAAGGTCGGGGTCTGTAAACCCAGAAGTGAAGAATGCAACTACAGTTGAAGTGCCTGGTCTATATTTGGTGCTGTTTTCACAAGTGCAGCTATGCAGAACTCCACCAAATAAAAGGTGGAAGAAAAAGATAAATTCTGGAGACACCTCAAGCATAAGAACTGCTTTGTTCTCTTTTATTTTCTGCATGTTTACTATTTCTAATAACTTGCATGCTTGAGTTCCTTGTTACCATAATAATTCTTCGCTGAGTCTTTATGAAAGTACCAATATAGTCTTTCTGCTGTTTTTCTTATGTGTTTCGTTCACTTGACTGCTCCTCCAAGTATCCTGGCACAAGACTATGTCCTTCTGCCAGTAATGGGCAGGTTTGTCTTGCTGAAATATTACACTCACATATTAACAAAAATATAGTTTATACTTCAATCTGTAATTATTTTTTCTTCAGCTATTTTACTTGGCAGCTTCACAGGAGTAAGCCCTGCTGTACCGATGTTAAATATGGAGTTATGTCCGTTAAGAGAATTTAATTTGGGCATATGCAGGAATGTAAAGAAGCATGATCATTGAGAACTAAGCTGTTGCACTCATTTAGTCATTAGTAAAAGGGTTATGCTCTATGAAATAATAACATCCTTTACTAATTCATGTATAAGGTTTGTTTTATTTGGCAAATTACTGTATATTCTTTTCCAGGAGGCAGTGATACTTGTAAGGGGCAAGTAGATAAGCGTGAAGCTAAAGGGTGTTTCAAAAATTGCAACACTATCCTCTGATATATTTAGGCTGTATTTACTGAAATGGGGGTGTGCAGCCTGTTTTTTTCCAGGCAAGAAAGCTGTTTTTCTGGTCTTCTGCAATCTGATTTTTGGTTCTCCCCCAAAGTAAGTGAGACTTGCAGTTTAAAGGAAGGATTATGGAGGGAGGCCTTCCCAGAAGAGTGAGAGACACTGCCTGGTGGGGAGGAAGCTGCCAAATCCAATGAGATGGTCGCACCTTCGTTCACTGCTGCCTTATTGGCATTGGTCAGTAGTGTATGCGGGAGAAAAGAAAATAAGAAAAGGTCAAATATCCTGTCCAACATTCAGCAAGCAAGGGTTTAAGAACTTACTGAGGCTGAGGTAATGCCCATAACATTGCATTTAATGACTGCGTGTGAACATATCTTTCATGTATTTCTCTGAGCTCTGAGTTCACCTGGTATTTGAATCTTTACAGTATCTTCTGGTAGGGATCTCCACAGTTTTCTTATATGACAAAAACCCACCTGATTCTAGGAGGGTACAGTTCATTACTGTGAGATGTAATGAGTGAAAAGCCCAAAGCACAACCCATGTTTATTTAAGAATCATCCATCACAGAGATTTTAATTCTCTATTGATTTAGCTACAATAGATCCCACCAAATCACTGTGTCCCAGCGCAGAGCATGCATATTTAGAGGTCCAGAACAGGGGTCATAGGGCTGAAAGTGTTTTCTTGCCTCGTATAGACTTGAGCAGCAGCACTAAGGATGCAAGACTGGGGTGAGGCGACCTGCTTTGTGCTGTTACTGATGTACTGTTACAGTCTTAGACTAGTCAGTTTGGCAGTCCACACTGCTCAAGACTCCTCCCACTTCTTGTCTCTATAGACTAAATAATTTGGGGAAACACATTTGCTATCTGTGCTTTTGGAGGTCAGTCACATTGCGGCCTTAGATGTGGTGGAAGTCTAACAACTCAAATAAGAGGAGAGCTAGTAATAGAAATGACAACTGTTTGGAGGAAAAAACCCAAATTGATCTGACCCCAGAAACTTTCAGTCTGCTCTAGTACTAAATTGATGGAACAAAGCACATTGTGTGTCAGTCTGCCTGCAGGCTGAAATAGCCTCTGCTGTGTAGGTTCCTGATTTAGAGATTTTCTCTAGAATTAAAAAAAATAAATGAAAGTTTAAGACAATGAGGGAAGGTATAGGAAAATTACCCAGAGTATATTTGTAACTCAAAGTTGTGCAAAAAGGCAAATCAAGATATTTCCGAGCCCCAGGTTCTGAGACATGAAATGCAAGGGTTTTTCTGCTATATTGAATTGCCCAGGTTTGACTGTAGCATTATAAAAAAATATCTCTGAATTAGTCACTTGTTTATCAGCTCGTCCATGTTGTTCTCTGTGTTGGTTGCTTTGCATATTTCCAGGGTTTACTTTTATTTCTTAACTTCTTGTGAACTTGACTGTGAGTTTGTTATTTTGAGGAGAGTAACAGATTGCTGCTGAGTGGGGTGATGTTGGTGATGTTTGTTGATCTTAATGTTTTCCAGCCATTTCTCGGAGCAGTTGTCTTTAATCACTAGAATACTATACTTCAGAAATAAATAACAGAAGTATCCTGCCAGGATCAATTTGATAAGTAACAGCAACTCAAAAAATCAGCTTTCAAATAGTGAGAAGTGCCTTTGGCCATTTATAAGATAAAGAAAGAATTTCATAGTTTCTCAGTGAGAGATGTGTAAGTCTGTATAATCTCTGAGAAACAGCTGCCTCCTTATTTTCTTGTTTTTATTTGTATATTAAGGCAAACATTTGAGATGTTTAACTTCCAGATGATCTATTCCTTAGAGTGGAAAGCAAAAACAAAGCCAGAAAAAGATACAATTTTCTTATTCTGCAAATAAGAAGAAATAAAAATACACACTTCTGTGTGTATTGTGCAAATTTGGACTCAAATCTCCTAAGCTTTAAAATTTGCAGTTGAGCGATTGTTCTATACAAGACTTAGTTTTGATTATTAGATGCTTGGTACCAGATAACATTTGTACACTGAAGTTCAGCTGTTCTAGAAGTATTTTGAAAATTCAAATTCAGCCTCAGTACACCAAAATGTCTTAGTTTCCTTGTAACGGAAAAGGACTGTGGGTCCATAACTCTTATTGGTAGAACAATTGCCTATTTGAGTTTGTATATTTTTTTACAGAGTGTTTCTTTGTGGTTAGGGAATATTTTTATGTGCTTTGCTTTCTGTCATAATAATATAGTAGGTTTAGGGCATTAGGGAATAAGGTTTCCTGATAGTCGAAGACTCCTGGGGGAAAAAAAAAATCCTTTTAGCATATAGGATAAATTGGAAATCTGGGCTTAAGTAACAAAGACAGAAAAGGAGACTGGAGTTGAAATGTTCATTGAAGGGGATGCAGCTGAAAAAATGCCCAGCCTTCTTATTGTCACACATTTTCATTTTCTTAACTGCCTGAGCAAATAGTTCCACTACAAACAGAATTGTACTAACCTGAGTAAGAAAGACATTTCTGGAGTATTTTAAATGTTTAATTGAAACAGACTTTTTTACTGCAAAAGAAGAAAAACTAAAAAAAAAAAATACTTCAAAAGAAAAATTAATGCCAAAATGAGACATTGGAGATTTGCTTACAGTGGTATGTTACAGTAGTGGACATTTTGTTATAAAGAATACAATGAGAATCTTTGCCATCACACACACACAAAAAAAGGACATTATAAAAGAAATGGACTCATTTAAGAGAGGAAATGTGCAAGTTACCCTTTACCTGGAGTGTTACCTTTGAAGAACCTGAATAAAGTATGCAGAAAACCAGTGAGCCATGATGTTAATAATAGCGTGTCAAGAGAACGTTTATTATGCAATAATTCTCAAAAGGGCAAACAAGGTTGTCCAAACACTACCTTCAGCTTTTTAACAGAAATATTTTATCTACTGAAAAATGTCTCTCCAATACAAACTATGCGTTCCTTTCAGTTTTCTTGTGATATTTGTGTGAGTTCTTTGCAGAAAATATAATTTACTTGATTGAAGCCTTAGCCATCTCCAGGACCATACACTCAAGCACATCAAGTGTTCGAGCTGCTCCATAACGTCAATGTTAGAAACTTATTTCTAAAAATTCCATATCTTTTTAATCATGCAGTTTTCTGTAAGTCTCTTTGCTCACAAAACATTTGTGAAAAATAGAATAAGCAGCGAGTCCTGCAAATACTTATTCCCAAGAGTAGAGGCATTTTCTTTATTTGGACAAATTCCATGAAAAAAGGTTTGTCAGAAGGAACATGACTGTAAAGCATGGGATATGATGAAGTCCATGAATGCCCTATATTCATATTCTTGTTATTGCTGTGATGAACAGAGTATAGTCCCAATGTGTACTTCTCTACTTTTCACTGACATAGCCTTCTAAGCTCCTGGATATTTTGCTTTGTATATTTTGAACCACTCTACTGCTTAGTAGTGGGGTCGACTTAACTTCTTTTTTGTGTGTTGATGCAGGTTTTTTAGATCATGAAATCTTCATTAGTTATTGATTTTTAGTTTGAATTTCAAGCTGAAATGTATTTCATATAGTTTTCTGTTTACACTGTCTTTTTCTATTCCTTTAGATGTGTGCACAGTGTTACAGGAGCACTCAAGGATGATAGGAAATTGTAGTAGATTTAAATAAATTTAATGCATCTATCTCCGTAGAGCAGAAGTCAATGAGATTCCCACAGTGGAGCCATTCTTCATAGGATGGAGTTAGAGGGAAAGTCTTAGTAAAAGAATTTTGGGACAGATTGATAACACAGATGTAAGCATAGCTCACGTAGCAAAATTTTGAACTGCTAATTGTAATGTGTGCAGCCTATCACTTGATTCAGTATCACTGTGCAGCCAATATCTGGTGTACTACTGATTTTTTTAATCATGGTTTTTAATGATGTGGTCTGGAGAACAAGTCTTATGAGGAGCAGCTGAGGGAACTGGGGTAGTTTAGCCTGGAGAAAAGGAGGCTCAGGGGACACCTTATTGCTCTCTACAACTACCTGAATGGTTGTAGAGAGGTGGGGGTCGACCTCTTCTTGCTAGTAACAAGCAATAGGACAAGAGGAAATGGCCTCAAGTTATGCCAGGATAGGTTTAGGATGGATATTAGGAAAAAGTTCTTCACAGAAAGGGTTTTTAAGTATTGGAACAGGCTGCCCAGGGAAGTGGTGGAGTTGCCATCCCTGGAGGTATTTAAAAGACGGGTAGACGTTGTGCTTAGGGACATGGTCTAGTGGTGGTTTTGGCAGTGTTAGGTTGATGGTTGGACTTGATGATCTTCAAGGTCCCTTCCAACCTAGACAATGATTCTATTCTATGAAAGGCAGTGCTGAAAATTCTACACCAGTGAGTTCTTACTCCTTCCCAGACAATATTAAATTATATTTATAAATATGTGATAACAACATAATTTTTTCAAGGGGAAATCATGCCTCACAAATCCTCTTTGAAGATGTCAACCACACTTCAGATGAAGGTGATCCAACCTGATAAACTGGGATTTTTGAAAAAGAAGGTAAAATATCTACAGTCCTCTCATGGATTAATAACTAGTTAAGAGAGGGGGGAAAGGATAGGAAGGAGTGTTCAGTTTTCTTAACTGAGAGTGATAACCAGTGGAATCTCATGCTGGAGCCCATACTATTTAATATATTAATTCAGGGAAAAAAAAGGTTTAATAGTGAAGGAACCAGCTTTGCAGCTAGCAGAATTATTCTGTGTAGCTAGAACTGCAGTACCTATACATAGATGTAGATCCAAATTCAGTATCACTGTTTAGGAAGGAGAGCTGATCATCTCTGTGGCTAGCTCAGCAGTCAGCAAAAGGCAAGTAGGAAGTTAAAAATAGTTAGGAAGGAAATAGAAAACAAGCAAAACCATCGTTACCACATGAACTCACAGTTAGCCTGTGTTTTGAATGATGCACGTCATTCTACTCAGCTGTCTTATGAAGAATATAGAAGACAGAAAATGTAAATGAAAGACCAATGACTTACACAGCTCAAGAAAAAACTAAATAAGCACAGATTCTTCAGCTTGGAAAAGAGGTGACAGACAAAAGTCTATAAGTGTTCGGTGATTTGGAAAATGTATGCAGGAAATCACTTGCTGTTACTTACAACACAAAAACTCGGCTTTGGCCAATAAATGACCAACCTGTAGACAAACAAAGGAAAGTAAGTTTTCTATAGACTCAAATTGTTGAATTTCTAGCCATAGAAAGATACAGCAACTGAAGGTCTCTCATCAAAAAGATTAGACAGATACCATAAAAGTGATGTCTACAGATAGCTATTTAAAAATCATGGTTCTGGTGCAAGTCCACGGGGAGGAAATTGCTAGTCTGCACCTTGCTGGTGGGGAAAGGAGCGTGTTACACCCTTTCTGGTTCCTACATTTTTTCCTTAAGTCCCACTACTGGTCACAGCTGAAGACAAGATACCGGCAACAAGGAAGGTGGGAAATTACACTGAGGACAGCAGATCTTCAGAATAATGAACTCCATACCATTCATGTTGTTAAAATGATTTTTTTTTTGTCTATTGCTTCTTCTTGTGGCTGATTTTTGTTTAGACTAAGGCAACTTTATTTACTTCTATAATGTAAATGGTACTCCAGAGTATAATTTCATAAAATATTTGGTCCTGTACTCATCTTTAAAATGAATGCTTTTAAGTGGTCCTAGTATAAATAAGATCAGCCTTAGTGTATAATTATTCCAATTTGTTGAAAGGTCACGTGATTTTCCTGTCAAGCATGTGGCAAAGAAGCTGGCAGTACCATGTATGAGTTTTAAATAATGTAAAACTACCTTGAAACATCAGCTGCTGTGAGATTACTTAAACTGACCTGGTAGTTCACAAACGGGCTATGCAGAGCTTTCAGCTGGCCCTTCGGGTTGCACTGATTCAGGGGGAATCCAAGTGACGTGTCACTTTGTGATAGACATGGCTGTTCACAGCTCTGCCTTCAGGGAGGGGATCAAAAGAGGGAGCCAGGTCCTTCACGGTGGTGCATGAGGGAGACCTTAGAAGTTGGGCATGAGTTGAAAGAAGAGGGGTACGGAATGGATCTAAGGCGAAACTTTTCCTCCACAATGACAGTCTAGCCATGGCACAGGCTGCCCAGAGAGGCTGTGCCATCTTTGTCCTCTGAGATTTTCAGGTTTCCACTGGATCAAGCCCTGGGCAACCTGGTCTAACCCCAGAGCTGCCCCTGCTTTGAGCAGGAGGTTGGACCAGAAACCTCTTGAGGTCCCTTCCAGCCTGAGTTATCCTATGATCCTATCATTTTATGAGGTCAGACATAATAGATATAATAGCAGACAATTACAGAGACTAACTTCTTCCTTAATATGAAGGTTTCACCCAACGTGCTGTACTTCAAGTTCTCAAAAGATATTTCAGGATCTTAGGATGGTGTCTGAAACCTGCTGTTATTTTAGCCCTTCATGTCTGTTTCCATAACTGCCATGGGTGACTTGGCCACAACCCCAGAAAACTACCATGTAGGTGGAAGGAGGGACAGAAATAAGGGGTCTGCCAAGGAATCAGACACCTGAGCAGAATTTCCTTTGAGTGCAAATTTTCCTCTTTTGCGGTGGAAAGTCCTCCAGAATGATTTGTTATTTTTTAAATGATAGGGGAAACGTTTTAATGTGGATGTGGGGAAGTGGAGAGGCAAACTGACTTAGAGGAAGTTTCAGTTTTCTGCTGTACTGATACGTCTGATAAATTGTCTTAGAGGACCAAACTGGAAGTTAACAGTGCATTTATTCTGCCACTGTCAGTGATAAGGAGGCACTTGGATAGCTGCTGCTAGCTGAGCATCCAGCTTTAGGCAGGGACCCAGATAGACTATTTCAGGTTATGCAATTGATAAGCAAATGGCTATTTTTCACTAGAAGCAATCTTCAAAGGAAGATTTACAATTCCTCCCTACCCCGTGGTGTTATATACAGTGGATTAAATTATTTTCACCACAGAAACAGAGATATTTTAACTTGACAAGAGCAAATGCCTCAGGCCTTACGGAGGCCTCAGGAATGTGGAGCAGGAGGTGGTCCTCTATGAAATAGCTGGGGTTTGTAAGCCTGACCAAAGAATGATTTTTTTCTGATACATCCTGAAGTATCTGTGCTTAAAGATGACTGGAAGAAAATACTGGGTTTGTGTTAAGCATCTGACAAAACATCCCTTTTTGTTTACTTAGTTTCTTGTTTGTCCTGATATACCCAGTCTCACTTTTCCGTGGTTTGCCTAAAGTTGTGTCTGAGCTTTGATGCTCTCGAGCAGCACACTAAAATGGCCTCTGTAATTTGTCATAGCTTCCCTTACAAGTCCGCTTCAGAGAAGACCTTTGTCTGCTTTGTACTTCACAATGCCATTTTCCATACTCTGTAATTGCCTCACCACAGTTCATGGCTTGTTTTCACTGTGGACCAGCCACTGTCGGGGAGAAAAGCTAAGGAGGCAGCCTGTGGTCTGGGGGCTTTGGCAGATCAAACCATTTACAGCATATGTTGATCAGTGGAGGTCAGAAGCGGCATGTCACACTGCGGGGTATTGCGGAATGAACAGCAGCAGCAGGTTGTTGTTAGTGGATTGAAATTGTTTGAAATAAAAACCAAAACTTCACATAAAAGAGAATGGAAGGAGGTTTCTTAACCTGTATCGTTCAGAGATTAGTTGACGAGGCACACCACAAAATCTTACATGGGTGAGGTCAGTAAGGAGCTGCAGTGTGTGGGGAAGAATGAGAGATGGGAGAAGGCATCTGCTAAACTTGTTTTGTCGCAGGGAAAAAATATCATGAAACCCTACCCATTATTTTCTTGAAGAAATAGGATTAAGGCCAAAAATAACTTTCATAATATTATATGAAATAACAGGAACAGTCATAATGTAAAAGAAAGCTTTTAATTTCTTTTTGCATCAAAAGAAATGAAGAGGAATTTTTGTTTCTCTAGTTAGTCAGCTCCTTATCAAGAGTCTGCGTTGTTTCCTTGGACAGGGAGAAATTGGAGTTTTGCTACTCAGAACTAAGCCAGGCAGTTTTGATGGAAATACTGGAGTTCCCCTATTTTTGGGTTTTATATTTATTTTTGCATTTTCTATCTGTAAAACCACAAAGAATATAACCAGAGCCATACCCTGGGCATCGTGTTTTGCATAAATTCAAAATACCAAGAAAGAGAGTTGGAGATAAAGCCTCGGTTTGCAGATAACCCTTCCTTGGCACAGTTCAGGGACAGATAATCAAGCCTGTCAGCAACGTGCAGCTCCACAGAGGTTTGTATGTGGCTGGAGCAGGACTGTGCCAGGGTGGAGATGCCTGGGGGAAGGTTAAGTAACAAGATCCCCTAGGAATACAGCTCATGCCAGCGCTGGAGTGATGGGTGCTTACGGTCACTTCTGAGACACATGCAGCTTCTGGAAACGGCCTCTTCAGCGCTCAGCAGTATGTGGTACATGTCTTGGACACTTCAAAATAAGAAAATCTGGGGGATTTAGAGCACAAGAAAGATGGTCATACCCTCAGCCTTGCCAATCAATCATCAGTCAAAGGGAAGAAGGTAACGAACTTGCTAAGAGCAATCATATTCATGCCTTTTGTCATTTCTACATGTCTCAAGACCATTACTGAGCTCTTCGGACACATTTTAAAAAGTCCTTTCCTGCCAAAAGATGAGTTGATGGTGATCCTCAGACAGTAGTTGACGTGGAAGTCAAAAGGACCTGAATAATGACACCATCATGGTTTTGCTGCATTTTTCTGGTTAATGTTCCCTCGAATAGGCATGATGAGGAAGTGGGTGAAGAGGTTGTCCACATCAAATAAGTGCTTTCTGAGCTGGCAGTTTGCTTTCTAAACATAAACTTGCCCTTCTTTGTCACAGCACTTACAGGACAGCACTTTCCTACCATGCCTTTTTTCCTTACAAGATGAGACAGAAAACTAGGTTAAAAGTAATGGCCAGAGTTGCTCAGCTCTTGCAGTGCATCATAGCAGGAGACCAGTAAGATGATGGAGAAAATGAGGTTTCTGGCTTGCATTGCTTTGCACCGAGGAGTGGCTTGCTGTCCTCTAATTGTGGCTACCAGTTTACTACATATTAAGAAACCTTGTTAACAGAATATGAATGCCACTTATTTACCTCTCACTCGTGGAAGCATACCCTTTGGTTTTCTGTGTTTTGAGGAGGTCCTAGTTGAGTCATTTAAGCCATTTTTTCTTTTATGTCTGCTTTTTTATGGCCACATTTTTCAAAGAAGTGAGTTCCTATTTAGACAATAAGTATGTGCAAAGCCCCAGCAAATTCCAACATAAAACTTAAAACTGGGTATTAGGAAAGAGCTTGACATCAACATCAAAGTGAAACTCAGTCTCGTCTTTTGGTGTGTCTAGAGAAGAACTGGCTTCTTTGAGATCTGTTATGTTGAGAGCACTAGTTATGGGTGAGCAGCAGCTGAGGTTCAAGTCTGTCAGGTTTTCCCACTGACTCACTGTGAAGTCCACAAACCCAGGTGGGAAATATTTTTTGGGGTGTTAATGATGCAGCAAACAATACAATAGTTCAATTTATAACTATACTTAGGTATATTTCAAAATACTTCAATTTTAAATCCTTTGAAGCAAAACAGAATAAAATGTGGAAGGGAACTTTAAGGTCATCTTAAATATTCACAAGGGTAAAAGTGAATTAATAAATTAGAATTAATATACAATTAATAAAAATGAATGTGTTGCCATTAAAAAACAACCAAAACTAGCCAGCTGCTTCCCTTCATCCCCTCCTTCCCACTTCTCCTTCCTCCAGGAAAGACCACTGCACACAGCCAAAACATGCAGCTTTAAACTGTATGTGCCAGATGAGGAGCCAGTGGCACCATTTGAATAAGGTGTGATAGGGGTGTGGTTCAGACTAAAATCTTTAATAATGCTGAAGTGTGAGGGGAAGCAGTGGCCTGACTGAAAAGACTTACAGTGACAAGGAATGACTTCCATGTGTGCATAAGCTCAGCTGCTTTGCATTTGTAAGCCGTAGGGTGGTAAAATACTAACTTGAAAGTCAGATTCTGCACTTCAGAGGCTTTCTTCTTACTGAGCTGAAGGATTTCTATGTGGACCAAGACACAGAGACCTTGCAGGCAGGCAGCAAGCCCATGTGTGTGGCTCAGTGTAGAGCCATGCGCATACGCTAGGCTGAGCAGAGGCAGCAGAGCCATGAGAGTGGGGCACTGACCCCAAACTAACACCCTGTGCCGCTGGTTGTTAGCGTACACTGTTGGTATGGAGCTTCAGCACCCAAACTTACTGATTTACTGTGCTACCAATTCAGGTATCTCAAAGTGGGCATATTTTCATTCTATTGGTCTTGCACTTTCAGGCCCATGGAAGGGAGGGGAAGCATGACCTGACAGTTTTAAAAGGAGACTGTGGTAAATGTTGTATTTAATGGACAGAATTGACATTACAGTCCATAGCTCTGAAGATTTTGGATGCTTTTTGAGTCCTGATGGACCCTTGGTGTGAGGCCCAAAGCATGCTGCTGGGTCATGAACCAGAAGGTTGGTGCTCTCCCACCTGCATCGGGAAGCGGTCACAGGCTGTGGCAGCTGCATCAGGTCAGGAGATTCACACCTGGGACAAGGAGGACTCGGGCACTTCAGCCTGCCAGGCACTGCTGTGGGCGGTACTGGTGCCCTAACACACTGGGGACCGGCTGCTGAACAGGGGCTTGGCCGCCATGAAGTGGCCTCTCCCCTGTTCCCACAGCACCCAACACAGTGCTGCTGCAGGCACTTGGGGAGCAAATAAACACGGTATTGAATAACACACATTTATTACTGCATGAATATCCACAGATTGCCACTGCAGCAATGAAAGATGTGGATTATTTTTTTTTTAAGTAATTTTAATGCAAACTTTGATTTAGCCGCCTGTTACACAATTGATTTTTATTTTTTTTAATCACAGTCTACCTGGCTGCTTTCTACGGCTTCAACTTAACGCTGCTNCGAGCGCGGGCCGCGACCCTTGGGCGGGCAGGTCGCCCTTAACGCTGTCCGCCACTCCTCAAGGCTGCCTGCCCTCCGCGGAGCCTGACTGTCGCAGCCCCGTGAGCAGCCCAAGGCAGAAAACCGCCCCCAAACCCGGCGCTTCCCCCCCACCCCGGTCGGCCTGTCGGCCGGCTGGCGCCTCACGCCTCCTTCAGAGGTCAGCTGACGGCTGGCACCTCCCCCGCCGCGCGGGTGAAAAGTGCCGTATGCCTGCAATGGGGAACGGGACCGTGCTCCAGCCGAGAGGGATGGCCGAGCCCGCGGGATCCCAGGCAACCGTAAGCGCGGTGCCGCCTTCTTACGCGCTTTACAGCGGCTCCTCCGCGGGGGTGGGAGCGGAGGGCTAACAGGGCGAGGGGTGTGCGGCTGCCGCGCCCGGGCCCGCGGGCAGGCAGGGCGCCGAGGGCCCGGGCTGAGGCGCTTGAAGCGCCCGCAGGGGCGGGCTAGAGCGCGTTGGTGAGGCGAGGTGCCGGCTGCCCTCCCCTGCGGCAGGACGGGCGGCTGGTCGAGGCCCCTTCTGGGAGGGGCATCAAGGAGGGAGGCCAGGGCCAGGGCCGGGGCAGCGCGGAGCGGCGTCTTTCCGCGGGCGCCGCGTCAGGCACCTGCTGCCGCGCTACCCGCCCGGGGCAAGCGCCCCGCTCCGGACAGCACGGCCGCGGCTGCCCAGGAAGGCGCGCTGTTCGTTCGCCTCTCTGTCAGAAACACTTGCCTTACGGCGTCTGCCCTCCCCAAGCACATCCGCGCCTAAACCCAAGTTTTCATGAGGTAAATGAAAGGCAGCGAGGGGTAAAAAAGCGTTTGCGACGCTCGTTATGTGTGCCGGAGCAGGACGATATATGAAGCGAGAGGTACGAGGGCATGCCTGTGGTGATCGTGCAGCAAATGGAAAGAGGGACTGCAAAAGTTACATAAACTGCATTACTCATTATCAGTCCTTCAGTTTTGGGGTGGTAGGTTCGTGCTTGCCTTCATCCAGTGTCACTGGAAACCGGTTTTCGACAACAATTGCTGTAAACGTTGCCATCTCATTTACTTATTCACGCATAGTATGTGCAATGAAGCAATCCATTTTGAAATTTATAGGGAAGTAAAACAATATATCTGTTAAGGAAAAATTTCACAAAATGTCTGCAATGGCAGCTTTTCTTTTGGGTCTGATATTAAAAAATGCATGTAAGAGTTCCTGTTTGTGACTGATTGCAGGCATCTGTTAGCATACATTAGAAGTATGATCACAGACCGTAATCCCTTGTTTTCATGGGGTTACATGTTCCTCTTTGGGAACAAACTTGCACCCTTTGACTGGTAGAGGTTAATTTGTTGTCCTGGTTTACCTCTGGTCAGTCCTGATACATCATTTGGAGAAGCTGCTGCCTCAGTGGTATGACCAGTTCCTGTGCCTGTGGTTGTGCTTCCTCCCCCACACCAGTAGCTCAGTGGCTTGCATTGGTACAGTCCGTCATCTTCCCTC
Organism: Ibidorhyncha struthersii; assembly: GCA_013398815.1. Classification (NCBI taxonomy): domain Eukaryota; kingdom Metazoa; phylum Chordata; class Aves; order Charadriiformes; family Charadriidae; genus Ibidorhyncha; species Ibidorhyncha struthersii. The sequence goes on along the minus strand of VZSZ01002900.1, from coordinate 265,282 downwards.
CAGCAGCCACCACTGAAAGTGGCATTGAAATACTGTGCTGGGCTGTGAACTGGAGCTGCTGAGGCTCCAGCATCTGTTGGCTCTGTGACCCCTGCAGAGCTGGTCAGAGCTTGACTGTCAGGCCCCTTGTGTCATACCTTTGGGGAAAATCCCTTCAGCCACCTGGAGTGTGCAGCTTTCAGTTTGGAATTTTCAGTTTTGCAGATGAAAGCACACAGACTCTGAAACTAGATAAAGACCTAATTCCAAGTGAGGAGCAATGGTCTGGGCAGGACTCCTAATGCAGTGGATATTGCTAGCAGGAAGATGGTCTTCCGCATCTCAGTAGGCTCAGATGCTTACTGTATGAAACAGTTGATTCATAGGATCAGCTTCTTTGTGGTTACCAAGAGTTGTTCAGTATTTCAGAGTTTCAGAGAGAAAACGTGAACCTAAAACTGATGTGCTTATTTTATTTTCTTTCTGTTAGGGGGAAGGTTTTGAATGTACAGTGTAGAGTTAAGTGCTCCTTTGCCATTGTTGTTTCTCAAAATCTCCACCTTGTCCCTTTATGACCACCTTTCTGCACTCTCTTGTTCTGCTATGGCAAGGATACATAACAAAAGAGAAATGAAATATTTATGCTTGAATCACCTAATTTAATATCCTCCTGCGTGGCCAGTTAATTTGCACTGGAAAAATACCAGTTTGACTCTTGGCACCAAGTGCTGTTTATGAGTTGTTTTTCTTAGAAGAATTAGACAAAAACAAAAAAAAATCCAATGTGTTCATTTCACTAAGATTGGGTACTTGATTTTATCTTAACTTTAATGTATTTTATTGAATGTAGTTATCATAAGGTGCCCCTCTTGAATTTTCATGATGCTTTGAATAGATTACTTTCGTCAGCTGGTGTAAAATAGCCGGAGTAGGAAATGTTTCAGCCAATCTGTTTTTTGCCTTAGTGTACTTCAGTACATGGCTTTTAGTCATACATAGGGGAAAAATGATGAGTATGGAGTAAGCCCTGACTGTTTCCTTCAGAGATATTCCTACAAAGCCATTGAGCAGGCTTCACTGACATTTTGGGTAATGTCTGCTCTCTTCCTTGGCATGTTTTCCTGACAATACCAAGGGACTGAATCCAGTGCAATGTAGCAATGGCTTTCCAGGTGCACATCAAGTCAGGAGTAATAGAAAATGGCTCTGTTTGAGTCTATTTTAATTTACATGCAATATTCAGGTATGTGGCAACTTCTGTGACTTGCATATAAGTTGGAAGAGGACAGCATTGGCAGTAGAACTGAAGCTGTTCTAGATACTTGGGAACTGTGAATTCAATTGAATTAAGTTAATTGACCAGCTTGGGCTGGAAAATATCAGGAATAGACTTGCGTAGCAGCCAGAGAAGGAGATGTCTCCTGCTTGTACCTGGAATTTCAAGCATATGAAAACTAACTACAAAATATGAGAAAATACTTAGTTTCCCTTGGAAACTTTGTAGCACAACATGTAGAAGCTCAGAGTGCAGTATGACCGACGCGTGGTTAGTGTGTGGAGTTGAGATATAGGAGAGTTCAAATTTATTCTTTACCCGATACAAAATACTGATGTGGATCAAAGTCTCTTTATTCTTCAAGGCAGTATCCTGAGAAGGGGAGTGACCTTGAGGGAGCAAAATGGAATTTTTGACTAGTTGTTTACTTGACATAGATGTGGAAGCCCACGTTTCAGTGGTTGCTCTAAAGACAAGTACATGTCAAAAATATCTGCGATTTGTAGTCTGGAGGTGGTTTAACCAGTAAAATCAAGTACTTTCCTACAGCTCTGGTTCAGCTGGTGTTTCAGCTCCCAGCTAAAGCCTGGGGGACCAGTCATGATACACATTTTTAAATTGAATTTACAACTGGTCTGTTTTTGTTTCATTTGCTTCTTTCTAAACAGAAGCTCCATGTAATCTGTGGAAGGATTTATCTTTGACTTCACAGGCAGTGGCAGCAGAATTGGCTATCATGTTCCTGAGAGGTGATGAACTCTTGTGTGTTTGCCATGCCTCAGTGATACAACTGTGTCTTTCTCACTAGTCTGAAAAACAAATCCCAGAACTTGTCTTAGTAATGGAAATGATCTCATCACTGCCCTAGGTTATAATAACGTGATGTAGTAACAGAATACTTTCAAAAGAAC
>VZSZ01002900.1:251435-263081 GCA_013398815.1 Ibidorhyncha struthersii | reverse complement strand
TTTTTTAAATTTTAAAAAAACAACCCAACACTCTGGTGTTCAGACTTTCCTGAGGGCTTTCATTTACTGTTTACCTCAGAGAAATGATAGAAATTTCCTGACTGTACCAAATTCCAGCAGCCTGTGTGTCAATGTCTGGAGCAACATTACTCAGCCCATGGCACGGAGACAGGAGGTGGTCTCTAGGACATGTGAAAGTGGTCCACAAAGCAGGAGCAAACAAAGCACCAAGAAGCTCCAAAGAATTTTTTTTTTTTTTTTTTTTGTTAAACAGGTTGTTTATTTGGGGGGAAGTTAAAAGTAACTAATGAACATTTAAACTTTAGACTAATTTTTTAAAATGGAAAATGTTGGGGCAATACTGCAAGAAAGAATTGGTGGACTTTCCTTAGAAAGATCAATTAGTTCTTCAGCTTAAAAGTATTGTATAGAATGAGAAGATTTCTGTAAAAAATGAGATCACAGTGTTGGTGAGGGGAAAAATATCAGACATATGTTGATAGATGATAGGACCATCATTGTACAGATTTGATTCCTTTTCTCTAACATTCATAATGAAATCTTACCAGTTGCCCGTGGTAACTCTGAAGCTTGTGTTGGTCCTGTGTCAGTTGGCAGGGGCATGGACCCTGCAGTTCTTCTTCTAATACATTTTCCTTACCCAGAAAGATGGTTACTGAGATGACACTTTCCATCTTAGCTCATGCTTTTGCTGCATGCTGGAGCTTCCAAGACTGTCAGCATGTGTAGTGACAGAAGCTTTTGGAATCTGGACTGCAAATACAGATATTGTGGAAGTTGATGTGTGAGTGAGTTGCCCAGACTCTGCAAGTAATCCCTGGGGGAAAAACAGGTGCTTCCAGGATAAAATTAATGTGATCCTAAAGCAGATATCCAACAGACCACAGAAATTATGTGCTAAGAGTGCCTCTTTCTCTCTGCTAGCTAAGCACAGATAAAGATTTTTATATGATAAATGTTTGAAGTTAAGTGAGGTGAATCCTATCTCTGAGCCCTGTGTCTCTGCACAGTATTCTGTGCTGACTGCACAGCTCTGTTTGCAAGCACTCTTTTTAAGTTTTGAGATGCAATCTCCTTTCACATGAGTGGTAGCATTGGTCATGATGCATCCTAGGGCTTAGTGCAAAGAATATAGTGCTTCTTTTTGTCTGCTGATATCAAAATTACTTTAGCAGGCATTTATAGGCTTAATTACTAAATTAAATGTTGCTCATTGTTATACTTTCAGCATCCTAAGGTGGTGAAAATTAATTTTTGAAATACCAAGTAGGCTGTTTGCGAGCAAGAATCCTTGTCTTTCCAGTGTTCCATCCCTAAATATGCATATTTAGGAAGGAGACAGAAAATACAGGGTAAAAAGCTTCCACATACACAAGTTCAGAACTATTCATGACTTGACTCAGTCACTTTTGTGGTTATAGTAGTAAAGGCATTGAACTGACTCATCTTTGATATTTATCTAATATTTTCCTTAAAATGATGTCAGCATAAATCAGTAAAACTCTTATTTCTTTTCCTACTGGCATTATCAGTCAGTAATAACAGTACTTATATCCTTAGCCAAGATCTGTAGGAATGTGCACTTTTAAAATAAATTATCCTTTTATATTGACAGTGACTATAAAGTTAGATATTTATTTGAACACATACATTCAGAGATTATAATAAGATCTGTACAAATGTGTATTTATTGTAATAAGTGGCAGTCACAACCCCCAAGGGACTCCATTTTAGAAGACACAAATGGTGAACAAGACTGATAAGTGGAATGTTGGGGTAGATGGAGATGAGGGACTAAGAAGTGCAGTGAATGCATTTGTATGGGCTGTCTCATCCTGTCTGGTCCAGTATATTAGCCAGACTATTATATAGAAAGATCTGGCTTTTGGAAAGCCTTGTAGGTTAAATGTGGAGGGTTTTTTTTGGTTGGTTTGTTTTGTTTTTTTTTTCTCCCTATTACGATGTCTGTTTCCAGGATATAGTTTGTAAATGGGACTTAACTACTAGAACTGTATTTCTTATGCATTTAACTTACTGTATTGTCAATTGGATGCTAAAATTAAATACCCCCAAGTAGAATATTCATTTTGACCTGTTCCAAAGCCCATTAATGTCAGTGGGAAAACAAATAACACTCATGGGCAATTGTTGTACATAACATGGAGAAGATCTCACTGTGGCCTGAACCATTACTTTGCATGCTCTCTAATAAAAATTGTACCTTTGTGTTCAACATGCAAAAGTGTAACTCTATGCAAAATTAGCAGCTGCTGCCTAACACTGCAGTTCTGATAGAGGAAAAAACCCACAGAACTACAAATCATTTTGGGGAGAAGGTGGCAGTGTAGACCCTTGGAAGGTAACTAATTAAAAATTTTCTGGTTGTTACTCTTGTGTACCATCTTTTAAAAATAACCTATAATGGAGAACTGTAAAAGATAATGCACTTTCGAGGCACTTCTGTTCTTAAAAGTTTCGTAAATATAGATGCCTGCTTAGATGAACGTCTGGAATAATGATGATATCTTAACCTAGGCAATTTTTATAAAATATGAACCTAACCATTCTTATGTTGCTATTTTGTTTGAATCCTTTTTCCTTGTAGTCCGAAGAGAATTGATAGATGAGTTTCTAACTGTAGCACTAAGTGCAACACCCCTTTATCTTTTGATCAAGGTGTGAATCTTCTAAGTTTTTACAACCATGGTGTTTTTGGACTGTTGTCTTAGGTGGAAAAATACTTTTTACTCATGTAACAAGAACCTTGCAACTATGAATCGAGGACAATGCTTGTGAAAAACCTCAAGACAAATGAGAATGGTAGCTTGTACAACATCTAACAGGAAGATGCTAGGAAGCAAGTCCTAGCTTTTCTTATATTCAGTTTATTTTTATGGGTTTGCGTGTGTTCAGCAATGATATTTGCAGACTTTTTTTTTTTTTACCAATCAGTTTAAGGTTCCTGTAGGAAGTTGGTGTGAAGTCTGTGCTGCCAGTTATGAAAACCAGCTTTTTTTCTAGTTGCAAAATCTGCCAACATCTTGCATTTTTCTGGCATTTTCCACTTTGAATAGCACATGCTCACACAGACCTTCCTGGTAAGTCATTCATTACACTTAACTATGAAATACTTCCAAGCATTGTTTTGGTTTTTACACTTAAATTCCTTTTTCCAAGAATCCCAAATTCATTAATTTAATGAGCTCTTCAACTCTGCTGTGGCCTAGTGAATATAGGTTTAATTTTTATATGGGTGTCTTTGGTAAAGAGAAATTAAATAGTTTCTTCCTAGTCATTAAGTCAAATCTGAATCAAATCCCCTCCCAAATCCACAGTGTCTTGAAAAAATGACCACTATAATTATGGTGAATTTTATTAGGCATTGTAACCTTAAAAAAAAGTTCCGAAGATGTGAGGGTTTGTGTTTTTTCTTTTTTTTTTTCTGTGTGCCTCTGACAATTATCTCTTGTAATTAGGAACTGAAATAATGCAAGCATCAAAAAGATGTTTGATATGGCTAAAGCAGAAGGTCTGTCTATGATCAGCTGTAATGCTGTACAAATGTTTCTTAAAGAAGCTCAGAAAAAAATGACAGCTCTAAGCAGAGCAGACCAGAACAGTGCTGGCTACCACACAGCTGTATGCAGGAGGAGAGCCATGTCCAATCCGTTGTATACATAGTTCAGATGAAGAATTTGATCCTGAATTTTTTGCATGCCAGAGCAGAATATATGTTTGATTGTGAGGCACTCCTGCTTCTTGGTATCACTCACTATGCATAAATGAAGGGCCAGAGAAAGAACAAGCATTGGGGATGATAAGACCAATATTCATTTGCCTGCACTGAAATGAATAATGTGGGAAGGTGAGCATTAGTCTCCCCCAACTGAGAGTGACCTGTTCACATACAGACTGACTATTTTGAGTTAACTTCATTTTTGAGTATAGATGTGAAACTCTCCCAAAATGAGTTATGTTAAAACTGTTGTAGTTCTCTAATGACACCTTTTGCTTCAGCAAATTAGCATTTTATGAATAAAAACTCTTGTTGAAAAGTGCTTGAACATCTCCACTGGTCATTCATCTGTCCTGTAATATGTGTCAGTCATTTCCCTTTCAGCGGGTGTGTTAACTGGTGTTTTAATATGCTGAGAGAGAGTTTGAGTTGGCAAGGGAGGCATTAAGCCCTCAGTGTCTTAAGAAATAGTTAAATTAAAAGCTTAGACAGTTTGGTAAGAGAGTAGTCATAGTTCATGTAAGTTTTGCTGAACTTTATCTGGCTGACCAATCCTCTATGCCTCAGAGAAGAGCATGAAAGTCCCCCTTATGTCCCTAATTTTGCAAAGCTGTTTTAACAAGGGAATATGCAAATTTGAGGTTTCTTCCTGACTTTGACCGCTGTCCATTTATTTCTTGAGTCATCATTTGCGGCTCCGTAGTGAATTAGATTGTTTGTATCGCATTTCTTAAGGCTGCATTTAAGGTCTGTGTAGCTAGCAGTTACAGCTTTTTTGTTAGTTTTGTGTTTTTTGTTTGCTTTATGTAACCATTGGTGTAGTTAACTTTTTGGTACTGGTAGAATCAGATTACAATAAGGTTTGATATATGTTCTTGCTTTTGATAAATAGAAAAACTTCCAATAATTGTATTAAAGAAAAAATATGTTATTTTCAGTTTTAACCCATCTCCAAAATCTGAATTGGTAATGTTGTGCATCCATTAATCGTGGCTTAGATCCTTCCCCTCATCCTCTCAGGGCATGGCTAGGTTGTTAACAGGAGCACTTGAGACAGTTGTCTAAAAATGAAGCAAGTCTCACCCAATTCGAAACTTTCTTCCTAAATCAGCAGAGGGGTTGCACTAGACCTCTTGCAGCAGCTTGGTGTTTTTGCTGTTGTTACTCTGAACTCAGCGGAAATGGTGGAGCAGAAAATTCAAGCGCTTTTGATACTGCCACTATAGCCCCAGGAGAAGAGCAGGTGCAGGCATGTGTTGGCTGGAGCATGGATGGCAGAGATGACTGGGCAACAGAGAGCTTCAGAAAAGTCCTGAGAGGCATGGTAAAAAAAGAGGAAGCTCAAGAAGGGTCAGAATAATGTGCCACTCCCTTGTGCAGTCGCTGAGCAGGAAGACAGCTTTCTGCTTACCCTCTCCAGCTGGGAGAGAAGGGCTATGGAGGAGCCCCAATAAAGTCTTACTTAAATTTGTAGAGAAAATCAAAACCCCTGAGTAAATGCTTTGCCGATATAAGCTTGACTTCAAGCACAAGCTGGTAACTTGGGAGGCCTTTTGTAACTGCTCAAACTCTGGACTGAAGTTCTCTTTGGTTAGAGGCTTGGCTGTGTGGGGTCAGGCAGGCCCTGCACAGGCTGTTTGACTTTGTGTGAAAGCCGGCTGTTAGATACAAGATGAAGACCAGTGGTATTGATGCACTTTCTATTGCAAAAGCGTCCAACCACAGACTTCTCGAAAATGGATAGGGCAGTTGGGCTGTCCTGCTAGGTCTAGTATTTATTGATTAAATCAGTTGATTATAAAATTATTCATATATGAAAAATGCAAAGAAATCTTTCATAGTATGAGTTTACCACTTAGTTTCTCCCCTCAAGAATATAATATATGCAGTAGGGATGTCTATATTTGCCTTTGTGTCTATGTGTTTGTGTGTAAAACATACGTTTACATTAGTTAAACTCCAGCTTGGCAATAGCCATAAAATATTTCCATATAAATTTTGCTCACATCATTTAAAAGAGGCTGAAAAAATCTCAGCGTCAGAAGTTTGTTCATGACTACTTTTACTAGAAAGTCCTGACGAATTTCCTTGAGTCACTCTAACTACTTTGTCATGCTTTTAATGAAATGGCCATATAGACCAAAGGAAGTGCAGCACAATTGTCCCCTTTATTGCAGGCAGTGACCAGAGCTCATATTTTGAGTAACTAGTCCAAAACCAGAACATGAAAGTTGTAATGTTGAGTCATGTTGTACAGACAGTATGAGTGTAAGATGACAAAACACACCTTTTTGTGTGCAGTCCTTTCTCCATCCCTGCAGTGCCAGCATGACAGTAGCCTGTGTGTGCTGGCTGGTGTTACAGTTTGAACTGAAATGCCAGGAAATTCAGAAAAAAAAGAGCAGTTTGGGTAACTTGCTCTGGATACTAATTGATTTGAAAAAGAATTTAAAAAGATATTTAAAGGAAATATTTGCTTAACTTTCAGATAAATTTGTTTTATTTTTGACATGTGTTACCTAAATAGAAGCCAGCTGTTAATTTCACTAGCTCGTTGCATTTTTAGCTGTTGTTATGGTTTTTTTTTGTGTAACCACTGCACCGCTAATGCAGAAGGATTGTGATCTGCAACTGAATCCTGAGAGCATCGGGCAGCTTTGCATGTGTTGCAGCAGCTTGTCCCTTCCCCTAAAAGTCAAACATAAATACTTAAATAAAAATTTATTCTTATTTTCCCTAAAATTTTTTATTTTAAACCATCCTTATTTTACAGCAGGGAAGCAAAAGAAGGAATGAAGCTGTAGATAACTTAATGGGAGTTGGGTTCTTACATATCTTTATTTTAATAAAATATTTAAAAGGCATTGGCCCAGAATTATTTAGAACTTGGATGACATCCCTGTTGTCACTAAGGGAGAGTGAGGGATTTGGATTGAGGTCTTTGGAGTCTAAATCTAGTGCCCTAAAACATTCAGCAACTCTTCTTTCCACAGTACCAATGATGTTTCTTAAAAGAGGTTTTGACAGGCAACAGCTCTTGACCAGCACCCTGCAGCACAGTAGAAGAAATGGAAAGTTTTGCCAAAGATCTTGGTAAGAATGAAATATGGGGGAGGTGTTTTTTTCTTCTTCCCTTCACCTAAGTTTTAAAGGGATTTATTCAACAAACAACTCCGTCCAGTCAGGTGTTGCACTCCAGGTGTGTATCACTTAATTTTAGAAGTTATTATTTAAATGTTTGTGGTTCTGGCAATGTCTTTAAAGCTGCAACTGGTATTGAGTTTTTTCATTTTGGGGGAGCCTGGCTTGACATCTCAAACATGCTAGGTGTTTGAGGTACCCGTTATCTTGAAGTTGAAGTGCAAGTTTTTGTTCTCTGCTGCCTTAAGTTGGGCTTCAATACCCTTACACAGATAATTGTCATCCATAAAAAGTTTGTGGAATAACTAAATTCCCAAATCCTAATGTACAGAAATGCTGGACATTTTTAATCTTGCTTTTTCTTAATGGTTGCATGCATACAGCCTGCATAGACGATCCTCTTGAAATGGTTTAGATAATAGGGTGACTTGACTAGTGTACTGTAATTGTTTTTATGGGGAATATATCCTAGATTTTTTTTATTTTTCATGGAACTTCCATCAGATTTTTCACATTCTTCTTTGGTTTATGGTCTTCTTGTGGGAAAACAAATTAGCTGGTTCCCACAGAAACTACAGGGAGTCTGACCTGTACACAGTGGGGATTACTGATCTACTGCTTGAGGTTTCTTTGAGACTCTACCATCTAAAGTTGTGGCTTGGATTTCTATAGAAAAAGACAAGTGATCTTTGCTATTTTTAAAGAATATTCTTGGAGTGCCTCCGCTGAGACTTTTTTTGTTACTTTCGAGGCTGTTTTATTTCTAGTGCAATTTCAATTGACGTAAAATATAAGACATTAAAGAAAAGTAACACAAAGATATTAATGCAAGAAACTCTTTCATTCTCAGAATAAATTAACTCCTTACTTAGAAAGTGGAACTGAGTAAATTCAAATATTTCTGTAAGTTTACCATACAGTAAAATCTTGTATGATGACATGGCTTTCTCTCGTAACCTCTCACAAACTGTTGCAGTGAGTGTTTCTTGTTAACTCTCCTTTGCGTAAGTAGTATAAGTAAGATAAATCATCATGCCCTGAATCAGTTGCCTCTTCCTTCAGGCCTGTAGTTAGTGTTCATGGTGAAAATACCATGGCTGGATAGGAACTGTATTGGGAACTTCCACGACTGATGTGAAATAGGTGCAGGTTTGCAGGCGGAAATACTTCCAGCCTCTTGAATATTTCTGTTGGTAAGGTCATTCCTTGCAGAATGTAAGAAGGGGATTTTTTTTTCTTCCCCCTCTTGAAGTAAGTCCAGCTTAATTAAGTTTATTACAAGAGAATGTCTGGTTTCCCCTAACTCAGAGTCTTGCCTCCTGTTACAGGGTGTTACTGTAACATGGAGTTAGTTCTCCAGGAGATACTGGGCAGCTGTATACAGAGAACTGGCCTGATTATATTACCACTTCTGTCTTCCTCGCTTTTGGCCTCTAAAGTAGCCTCGAGCACTAGATAAGGTATAAATTTACATTGCTCAAGATTTCTGCGACATTTCCAGAGTTCTAGCCCTGCTAGTATATTTTATAGCTCTCTCCTTCCATTGAAAGGAAATCTTAGTTACTCTGTGTCACCTGTAGTTTCAGTAATTGCTTTCAGGCTGACAGGTAATCTTTCAGAAAGAGATTCAGGATCTTTTCATCTGTTACATTGTCTTTAGCAGGAAGTCAAATGTGGTTTCCCAATCATAAAATCTCCTGTCTAGCTATTTATGCTGTGTCAGCTTCCTTGCCAAACTTCACCCCAGAGCATCCTCCAAAAATGTGGCACAAAGGTTGAGGGTTTTGCTTTTCTGCTCGGAATCCTTCCTTCCACTCATGCTCTTTTAGCAAGGCAAGGGAAGACCAGCTCTTGCACGTCAGCTAAGCATATACTTCTTCTGTGATGAAAACTGCGTGATGGGTGCTCTACGCAGAGTAATAGTAAACCTTTTTTAGTGTGTGGGAAGACCTAAATTAAGAAATAACATTACAGTGATTTTCCTGGATGCTAGGCAAAATCATGTAGAAACAGATTATTTGTTTTTTTCTGTTATACAATCACAGGATCAATCTGTAACCAAATAAAATTTTGTAATCTGATTTGATAAAAATGGATGGTGACATTCATACCAAAAGCCTGAGTCAATATTTAACTTATTCTGTACCCCTTACTCTTATCATATTAGATAGAGCATTAATGACTGTACTGGTGAGTCGCACTTATTCACTTATTTTTTTAATTGTGTATGTCTTTAATTTTTAAGAGGAATCAGCTAGCTTTATGTAAACAGTCCCCCTTTTATGATTTCTCTTACAATCTTGAGGATGTATTCTGGTGGTGATATTTATACTGTGATGTGGTTTACTCATTTTCAGAGCTTTTCTGCTTGGGGAGACTAACTGTGGAGTAAGCTCATACTCAGCATGAAATGGGAAAATCTCATTATTCTTCTTGTCCTTTTTCCTCAGCATATCCTGTGAAACCTGAATTATCTGTAGGAGTTTACTGGACCAACACTGAGAATGAAAGTGTTCCAGTATTAATCTGTGTGTGTGTAACTCTTTGTGTAATTGGTCTGTTATTGTCTGTCTTTCAAGGCAATACTACCTTATCTATTTCAGTCTGTCACTTCAAGGGAAAATGAGCTAAGATGACAGAAGAGTCTTAATTTAAGCAGTGATCCACCTATTCACTAACAGGTTGTTACTATTGATGTCTGAAACTGTGTCTAACAATAAAATGCTCTTGGGCTGACAAAAGTAGAGTTTACTTTTGGGTGGAAGTGAGATTTAGGAACTTAGCAGAAAGCTGTCTATGTATTACATGACCAAGCTAAACTGTGGCCTGTTCAAGTGGCTATGTTTGCTATGGTATTTTGTAAACTTGGACAATTTGTAAACTTGGATATTTGTCAGTGAAGTATCAAGAAATAGATTGTTAATCAGTCTGGCCAGCTTAGTTAATTTTAGCCATGCTGCATGAATTGACAGAATTTGCGCTTGTGTTGTTGTAGAGACACCACCTGCGAGGCACTTTGCTTGTCCTTAAAGGAGGAATGCTATCAGCCCTGGAAACAGCACAGTTCACAGATAGCGCGATATCACCAGATATCAGGGAAACAAAACAATACATGTTAATAATATTAGTGTCCTTGAAGATGTGCTTAGAGGCGCTATTTCCCCTGCAGTCTGTCAAGGGTTGGCTTGCCACCAGCTTCATTTTGAGTTCAGTTCTTTGTATGCCCTTGTGATACAGTCCTTAATTAGTTGATGATATTTCTATTAGGCTTTGTGGGATGGACAGTGTATAGTGGCAGTGTTAAGTGAGGTAATTTGCTAGCCCCAGGGTGCCTCAGGTACACTCACGTGTCTCAAATGCACTGAATGCTTGTCTTTGGGTACCCGCCTCTGTTTATCACATCCTGAAAGACTGTCATTAAGGCAGCGAACCAAGAGGTCCAATTTGGAGTAATATCAGCATGAATAGGGCTGGGATCTATTGTGCTGTTGATTGGAGCTGTATGGAAAACCTGGATATTAGGCTTTGCGTATTACATCAGGGTCTACTTGCTCCCTGGCCCTCTTTTCCCTATTCAGAGACTCTGCCTGTGTGTCTTTAGCTTGCAGTCTGTGCATGTGTGTTTGTGATACAGTTGTTAATTATGTGATTGCATATTTGTCTGCATGATCCTTGCCTCATTCAACATGGAGGACAGATGGTGCTTGGGGATTCATTACGGCTCTTTAGTCAAAGATCCTGTTCGTAGGATCACAAATGTGTTTCCTACAGATGTTGAAATAAATGAGGCAGGGGGTTACAGGAGAGGATGATCTCATGTCTAAGCCAGTTGGCCAGTTGAGTGGTGATCTGAAGAACTGGAACTCTGCCTCGAGGATGCTAGACAAATAACTTGAACCAGGCTTCTTGTCCTAGGCCTAACCCATTTTCTTGTTTCCACAGGTAGAGCAGTATCCTCGGCTTGGTTTCATGTATCCTCTCAAAATGAGCGTGGTAACTTGTTGGCAGTTGACTGTGCAGTTAGGGGAAATGGTGTATTTTCTGTTTTATGACTTACAAATTTCCTCTTCATTACAGTGATGGAGTAGCCCTCACTGTTCCCTTTTCTTGATTGCCTTTGAAGTTTGCAACAGCTCCTCAAAAACTGATAGGGCAGGGCTTGTTTACCAAGGTTCTTCAATGTCCTCCTTTAAGTAGGACTCAAGGTAAAATAAACTTGAATATAACAAACCAGTTATACAATACATCTATTAACACAATGCTACTTCCCTCCCATCTGCCTGTTTATGCCACTACTGAATTTGACTGATAGAATTTATTAAAAAAAAATAAAGAAAACTCTTTTCAATTATTATTACAGTAGGAGAAATAATGATGAATTTGTGTGTCTTCCTTGAAGTCTGAAAAGCTACTTGCTTTCTGTGCTAAAGCTCTGACATAGAGCTGCCTTGAATGAAAACTATGAACTGAATGTATGTTGAAGTATTTCTTACTCAGGCTTCCTTAGATTAAAACCAAATAAATAAAACCAAGGTAACTTCTAGCCTCAAGCTGTTGTTAGGGCTGGCAGGATCAAAGAATGGATATTGTAATGTTCTAGTGATCATGACAAAACAAAATTTTTATGATAATGCATATAATTACTCAAGAGCAAGGGTTTAGGAGTGACATAAATCATCAATTTTTTAAGGCTTATTCTGCACTTTCAAAATTGGGGATTAGGAATCATTTCCTTGAGACCAAGCCCC